>JAIUZE010074017.1:0-33233 GCA_022085475.1 Heliosperma pusillum
TCACGAAAATAAAGAAAAACCGGTGTGGAATGGATAATTATTTTTCCGCGGAATTTTATTAAACCTAATAACAACGGTATTAGTTTTTCGAACGTTGTTATTAGTTTTAACAACGGCGTGAACTAAAATAACCGTTGTAAATAAATTTACTAATAACAACAGTTTATTCTATATCCGTTGTTATTAATTTAGCGCGAAATAAGGAAAAGTAATAACAATGGGTATGAAAAACCCGTTGTTATAATGTGTTATTAATTTGGCGCAAAATTTGGCTTAAATTAATAACAACGGATATGATTTTGTTGTACGTTGTTGTTAGTTGTAACAACGGATATAACTTTGTTAACCGTTGTAAATAAGTAAACTAATAACAACGGTTACTATGAATAATAACCGTTGTCAATACTTTTTAATAAAGATGAAAAAAACACACAACACTAATAATACTGTACTGCAACACAAAAACACAAACACAAAGCGATTATACTGCATCACAAAACCACAAACCCTAATAATTTATTGATTTCCTGATCGTCTCTTTGTCATCATCTCCGTCTGCTATTTCTTATTAATCAGGTATTCTAATAATTTTTCTTTATTGATTTCCTGAATTTCGTTTATTTGTGAATTAGTTGCCTTATACATTGCATTTTCTGAATTAGTTTTAATTAGTTGGATTTTCTGAATTACTTGGCTTACTATATATACTACGAATGTAGATAAATGACTCGAACTTGGATAAATGCTGCGAATATGAGTGACCCAAACTATAAGGATGGTTTAGCTGAATTTTATGAAGTCGTTGCGAACAATTTGAATGGTTCTTCTAGTATTCCATGCCCTTGTGAAAGATGTGGTAATATTAGGTATATGGCTATTCCGGACGTTAAAATTCACCTAGAAAAGTATAGTTTTAGTCGATCCTATAACCGTTGGATTTTTCATGGGGAATCATTAGAGGAAGATAATAATTTTGAAGAAGATGATCTTGAGGTATACGAAAGGATAACTGATGATCCCGAGTTTGCCGAGTATATTGAGTTGGAAGCAGACGAGTTGAATGTTGGGTCTACAGATAATGAAGAAAAAGATGATGAATCAAATGCTTTTGAAGATGAAAACATTAATTTGGATGACCTTGACAACATGTATGAGAAGTTGTGTGAGTCTGAAGCGCCTCTGTACCCTGGTTGTAAGTACACAAAGATGTCGGCTGTGGTGAAGTTGTATCATATCAAGGGGGCAAATGGGGTTAGTGACACGTGTTTCACTAGTTTATTAGCCTTGATAAACGACATGCTTCCAGATGGTAATGTTCTTCCCGTTAAGACATATGAGGCTAAAAACTAATTAGAGGGGTGGGTATGAAATATGAGAAAATACATGCATGTCCAAATGATTGCGTATTGTATCGAAAATTATATCAAAACTTAACCAATTGTCCGGTTTGTTTTGAGTGGCGTTATAAGGATAAGGAAGGGATCCCGGCTAAGGTGTTATGGTATTTTCCAGTGATCCCAAGATTCATAAGGATGTTTGCGAATAGCAATGATTCAAAAATGTTAACTTGGCATGAAACTGGAAGAATAAATGATGGGAAGCTAAGACACCCGGCAGATGGTATGCAATGGAAATCGTTCGACGCTAAGTATCCCGATTTCGGCATTGAACCTAGAAACTTACGTCTAGCGCTGTCCACTGATGGAATGAACCCACATGGAAACATGAGTACCCAACATAGTACTTGGCCAGTAGTGTTGGCAATATATAACTTACCTCCATATGTGTGCATGAAAAGAAAGTACTTGATGTTGTCGTTGTTAATTTCCGGCCCTAAACCACCTGGAAATAATATAGATGTCTATTTGGAACCTCTTTTAGATGATTTGCGAATTTTGTGGGATAGTGGGATAGAAGTATTTGATGCATATAGGAATGAAACTTTCAATTTGAGAGCGATGTTATTGTGTACAATAACCGACTATCCGGCTTATGGCGAACTTTCTGGGCATACGGTGCATGGGAAAGAGGCATGTCCATTGTGTGGGGAGGATATTGAATACTTGAAGTGTTCTCATAAGTATGTGTATTTGGGAAATAGGAGGGGCTTGGATCCTGACCATTGTTATCGCAAGCAGCAGAAAGCATTTAATGGACGTCAAGAACATCGTCAACCTCCTAGAATTTTGAGTGGGCATGAAGTTTATCAGAAATTAAAGCATATAGAGATAAAATATGGGAAGAAGAACGGCTCTAAATTGTCTACTCGTGGGTATAAGAAAAGATCCATATTTTTTGATAAACTTCCATATTGGCCTGACCTGGAGGTCAGGCATTGCCTCGATTTCATGCACATTGAGAAAAATGTATGTGATAATATTATCAATACCCCCTGAATGTTCCCGGTAAAACAAAGGATAACGCCGCAGCTAGGGAAGATATGCAAATGATGGGTATTAGGCTAGAGTTGGCACCACAGAAGAGAGGTAATGGTACATTTTTACCGCCAGCAGCTTATACCCTTTCACGGAATGAGAAAAAAGAAGTTTTGTGCATGCTTGAATGGAATTAAAGTGCCACATGGTTATTCGTCCAACATCAAAAGCCTTGTGTCGATGCAAGATCTAAAACTCACCGGGTTAAAGTCACATGATTGCCACACTTTGATGCAACAATTACTATCCGTGGCTATTCGTTCCATTTTACCTGAAAAGGTACGATATGCTATTACCAGATTCTGTCTCTTCTTCCAGTCCATATGCGATAAAGTCATCGATCCCGATGATGCGGATTCATTGCAGGACCTCGTTGTCACCTCTCTTTGTCATTTTGAAATGTATTTTCCACCCTCTTTCTTCACTATCATGATTCACCTGACCACTCACTTGGTTAGGGAGATTTTGTACCTTGGGCCCGTGTACTTGAGATACCAGTATCCTTTCGAAAGATTGATGAAAGTGTACAAGGACTATACATCTAATCGGTATCGTCCAGAAGGTTGTATTGCTGAACGCGCTATATTAGACAAAGCTCTTGCATATTGTTACGCTCATCTCTCCCCTGAGGAGTTAATTGGCGTTCCAAAGAATCGTCATAGTGACTGAATGACCGGAAAAGGTATTAGGGGCCGGGTTGAAAAAATTGTGGCACATGACATGTTACATTTAGCACATACGTATGTGCTAAACAACGAAGATGAGGTGCAACCTTATATTCAACAACACAAAGATGAGCTCAAATACGATCACCCAAACAAGAGCAAGATGTGGATTGCAAACGAGCATGAGAAGACGTTTGGAGAGTGGTTTTAGGAATGTTGTCTTGGAGTATAAGAATTTGTATGGTGATGACATCTCTCCTAGGTTACTACGTCTTGGGTTAGGTCTAAATGCCAGGGCCACTTTTTTCAGCGGTTTTGCTATTAATGGTTATACTTTTTACACCCGCGAGCAAGATGAGTTGAGCACAATGCAAAATAGTGGTGTGAGTTCTGACTTTGAGGCAATGCACTTTGCTACTTCAAAAGATAAAAACCCTATTTGGGGAAAATGCCTTTATTATGGTGTTATTCAAGAAATATTGGTATTAGATTACATTGATTTCACAATACCTCTGTTTCGATGTAACTGGGTTGATAACAACAACAATTGTGTTCGAAAGGATAAAATGGGATTTACGTTGGTCAATTTGGATAAGGTTGACAATAATAAGGATGATCCTTTCATAATGGCATCCCAAGCTAAACAAGTGTTCTATGTCACCGATCCTATGGATACGAAGTGGTATGTTGTACTATCTATAAGGAGTAGACGGGGTGCACCCGATGATGGTGGGGATAATGATCAGGATGTCGTATTTGAGGGAATGGATCACTCTACCACTGTATCTTATTTCGACGATGTTGACACTGATCATGATAACATTGAAAGCATCTATATGCGTGATGATCATGGTGAAGGTATTTGGGTTAACGAATAAACTATGTCGGGCAAGAAACGTCCCCGATCCTGAGGTGGTTAATAATGTGAGGTATTAGCTTATATATTTGTTTTTTTTTTTGTTTCTGTTAGTTTCTGTTATTTTTTTAAATTACTATCTTTCTGATGTGAGGTATTAGCAAGTTCAAGATGTGTAGTCATTCAGTGTATTGTCTTTAGTTTTTGTTAACTTTGGTCATTGTTGAAGATTCCCAAATTATTTAGCTTTTGGTCATTCAGTGTATAGTGCTTATGATATTGCTGTCTTTTTTGGTTTCTGCTGATTATTATTGCAGTGTATAGTGCTTATGATATTGCTGTCTCTAATTATAATTAAAAAAAAAATAAAGGTAAGCAACAACAACGGTTGTTGTAAATATACCCGTGGTTATTGATTATCACAACGGTTATTAACCACAAAGCGTTGTCATAGTGTTTACTAATTACAACGGGTAGACTACTATAACCGTAGTCATTACTCTATCACAACGGTTTGTTTATAATAACCGTTGTCAATATTTGTAGATAGAAAACACACAACACTAATAATACGACTGTACTGCAACACAAAAACTCTATCACAAAGCGATCATCTTTCTGTCGTCATCTCCCTTATTAATCAGGTATTATTTTTATCAACTATTTCTTGAATTTGTGAATTTGTGAATTTGTGAATTTGTGAATTTGTGAATTTGTGAATTTGTGAATGTCATTTCCTGAATGTCGTTTATTATTTTCACCAATGTCGTTTATTAGCAAATTTGTGAATGTCATTTCCTGAATGTCATTTCCTGAATGTCGTTCAATTCTAATTTTGCTTTATCGATTGAATAGCTTTGAATTGAATTAGTTTAATTACTTCTAAACTTAAGTCAAAAAACAAATTAACGTATCAACATTAATATTATTAAATAATAAGTTCAAATGGCGCCACACACAAATGGCGCCAAAACAACAACAAACAACTACAACCAAACAACAACAACAAACTAAATTGAGTCCGGGTAAATCTCCCGGATAGCTGCCACCGCTAGAGCATATGCATCAATCGGGTCAGCCTCGGCCAAAGCCAACCCTTCCCACTGCTCTACCTGGGTCACTTCAACGAGGTCGACCCCATTTGGGAAACGGTGACGGTCATGTTCGGAAGCCACCCATAGATATGGCCCAGGCTGGTGGTCCGTGCTCTCAATAAAATCTTTTCGCCCATGCCCGACCTTGTCAAACATTCTTGCCAGTTTGAATGCGGACGCACGATGAGCATCCGACATCCCAAACTCGAAAACGAGTTCCCCTGTAAAGTACATGCGATGATAATTTGGCCACATCTTCCTGATTAAGTAGCCATTTCGAATAAGCGTATCACGGAGTTTTTTGTAGCTTTTACACACAACGTAGCCACCCTCAATATGAGAAGGTATTTCTTTCATGATGCAAGCATATGGTTTAGTAAAAGTTCCAGACATTTTGTATGGTTGATGTTAGTATTGAGGCTGGGAAATTTTGTATGGTTTAGCAAATATGATATTGATTAGAGTTGGGAATTTTGTATGTGGTTGATAACCTGCTTGTATTGAGGCTGTATTTATAGAGAGTTATTTATTGGAGTTATTTATTCACATGCATGCATTGGTTCACATGAAGGCATTGATTCACATGCATTTACAAATCCCAAAACGACTATACATTCACATGCATGCAGTACGTTATTGATTGAGTAAATGTGTGAATATGCAGTACGTTACATTTCCTATGTAGTCAATGCACTTAGTCCACAACGGTTATAAACAAAGGCCCGTTGTGGTTAGTAATAACAACATGTTTTTAACCAATAACCGTTGTTATTTCTCTATCACAACGGCTATGATGAACCGATGTCATTACTCTATCACAACGGCTGTGGTCACGAAAACCGTTGTGGAAAGTAATAACAACGGGTTTTTTAACCAATACCCGTTGTTATTGCTCAATATTATTATTTTTAATTAAAAGATATTGCAGTCCAAACCCGTGAATAAACAACAGCAGAACCAGCATTGATTAAAGCATTCATTGAACATCATCAATGGCAGCATAACCCCTCTATAAATACAGCCTCAAAACCCCTCCTTTAAATATTACATAACCCTAATTAATTACTCCAAAAATTAACATCATCAATGGCAGCAGTTAACCTTCCCAACGATGAGACGACCCTTACAAAATTGATTGCAGATGAGGAGGAGGCTCTTGCCGTAGTTCCCGCTGATCATCACCCATTGATTAAAGGATCCATTGAACATCGAAGGGATTATTGGATTAAGAGGCGTGAAGCAGTCCGACTTGTCAACCAAGCGTCGTCATCATCATCGTCCTCTGTCTACCCACGTCGGCCTTATACTCGGAGGTTGGATGCCGCAAGAGATATGTTGAGCTGTACCCGTCCTACCTTATCTCCACATGCAAGACGTGTACTTGCAGGCATTGAATCTGTTATTGCAAAATACGAGGTTAATGATCCGGAAGTCATCAGTATCATCAATATTGTTCCGGATTGTTGGTGGCAGTGTGAGAAAAGCTTTTTACTCTTAACCGGAATTGTTCCGGATTATTTAACATCTTTATTTATTTGATGTCGGATGAATGTAATGTACTTTAATATAAAATCTAGGTTATTCCTAATGAAATCAATGAGAAAGAATGTTGTTTAAAGTGTTTGAATTGATGTTCAATATTTTGATGTTTGATCAATATATAGCGATAATCTACTATATATATATATAGAAGTATATAAAAAAGGGTTTAGGGTTTAGGGTTTAGGGTTTAGGGTTTAGGGTTTAGGGTTTAGGGTTTAGGGTTTAGGGTTTAGGGTTTAGGGTTTAGGGTTATTTTGAAGTAACACACGTATACTAATAATGATACTTAATAATTAAAAGTGATCCGACCCGAAAATGATACTTAATAATCATCACGCGGATAATAAATAAAGATTTCTATCGAATTAAATTAAATAACCCGATACTAGCTAATTAATTTTGGGTCGGCAGTTTCAGGTTTGTGATGCAAAAACAGCCCGACGACTCGATATATATATATAACCTCATCCGCTAGCATATATATTAACATTTAAATGATCGAATTAAATTAAATTAAATGAACAGACACACGAATAAACAGCCACAAAAGCCGAAAGGACACGGCCCTCGCTCGCTGCTCCCTCACCCAATTAAACTAACCCGGTAATGTTACATACCCTACGAATCTAACCTGATCGGAATATGGCCGGCCTATTATTATTAACCATTTATTTGTTGATAAAACGTATGTACATACATACACAATGATATATATATATTATATATAGGTGGTAAAAAAGCAATAAACCGTCCTTTTTAATTAATTTGAGCATATATATATATATATATATATGCATCGTCAATATATCCGTCCCTTTTAGCGTACTTGAACGAAGTCGATCGACCCCATATATATATATATATATCATTACTTAATTTGGGAAACATTGACGTGTATATATAATACTTGCATGTGCATTGATGAATATGTTATTATTGCAAAGTAGTACGAGGTTAATGATCCGGAAGTCATCATCATTAATTATTATATATATATCATCAATATTATCATCAATATTATTGCAAAGTAGTACATATATACGAGGTTAATGACACGTGCCCCCGACCCAAAAGCGATCGACCCGAACTACGTAGCTACTAGCTCTAGATAGTGGATTGCCCGATCCGTAACTGGCCACCCGATCAGTTTCAGGTTAATTAGTGATGCATGATTATAATAACCAGGTCCTTAATTAAAAAGAAAATGACCCGATTCGAGAATCACTAGATAGACTCAATATATATATACCACATCCGCTTGACCCGGAAATTATCGACGACCCGCCCAATTATAATCATTCCCGAAATAGACACGCAAGCCGAAAGGACCCTCGCTCCGACCCGAACCAAACTAATAATAATAACTAACCCGATCGATAAAGTTATTAATTACAAACCCGCCGAATCTAACCCGATCGGAATTGATTCCCAGGCCAAACCCGATCCGAGCTAATAATTAAACTTAACTTACGCCTATAATATAAAATTTAGAGCAAAGTAAAATAAAATAAATTAAATTTAGAGCAAAGTTAAATAAATTAAACGGAATTAATGAATTTATTTCGTGCCTCAAATTTTAATACCGCGCGCGCGTATCTGAAAAATTAAAAAAATTTTACATAATCTATAAAAACGGTTTTTTAGAATACCACTGTTGTTATTACTTTCAACAACGGGTCATATTAAATAAACCGTTGTCTTAGTGTTATTACTTGCTACAACGGGTGTGCTTTAACCGTTGTCATTACTCTATAACAACGGTGGTTTGTAGGATGACCGTTGTCAATAGTTTCTCTTAATAAACCCTTTAGTTTCTCTTAATACAAAATAATTTACAATCCTATAGAGTAAATTAAACACACGTACATTATCATCATCATCATCCTCCTCGTTCACAATCATCCTCGTTTACAACACAAATCTTTTTGTTTATTATCATCATCATCCTCCTCGTACTCGTGATCATCATCCTGCTCGTTCTCTTTATCATCACCCTGTTCTTATTTTCTTTATCAGGTAATTTTTGTGTTTCGTCTTTAAGGTTTTAAGATTGAAGTTCATCTTTTTGTTTTCATTTTCTATTTATCGTTCTCTTTATCATTCCTTTCTAAGTTTTTAGAGTTTTAGAATCTCTGCATGACTCTTTATTTGTTCAGTTACTATTTCATTCATTTTAAGGTCTTAGGGTTTTAGAATCGCTGTATGCATGACTCTGTTCCGTTACTATTTCATTTCTTTTGAAGGTCTTAGTGTCTTAGGATTATCATGGGTGAAAAACGGAAAAGAGTAGAAAACAATGATAAGGGTGATAAGCCTGGTGAGAGGGGTGCTTCGAAGTGCTCTGCAGCCCTTGCAGCTATAGCGGCAAAAACGCCGATGGAAATAAAATGGAGTGCGAAAGGTGTTCCTACTGGTCCAAATGCTAGCCATTTATCCACTTGGATTGGAGTTCCAACCAAACAGTTTGCGCCTATTGATTTAGATGATTTCAGGAATATAAATCCTGCATTGCAGAAGTTACTCTTGAACCGTATAAAGGTACGATAATATTTTTAGCTAAACACCATTTTATTTTGCAGAAGTTATTATTACATAAGGCAGGAAGCCATATAAAGGTTCGTATAAATTGATGATATTAGACAGCCGCTTATTAGTATATATGATGATGATGCAAGAAGCTTTCGATATTCCCGACTGCCATGATAAGTATCTATTACGTAAGGCAGCGGCAGTCTTAAGGCAGTGGAAGTGTGACCTTGCCAAATTACACTTGTATGTCGACAAGGAGATGGGGCAGATGCATAAGAGCCCACCGACAAAGTACCCCAACATCACTCAGCAACAATGGGATAATTATAAGGCGAAACGAGCTACTGAAAAAGTTTCAGGTTAAGTATCCATGTCATATGTTTACATTTTTGTAAAACTCTACTTAAGGTTACATTTTTCTAAAAGTTTCAGGTTACATTTTTCTAAAACTCTACTTGTATCTATAATTTTCTAATTGTCTCATCTACTTGCGATTTTATATGATTTGAAGAGCGTTAGCGCCAGAAATCGTGCTAACATCTCACAGAAGCGGGGGGTATATTATGGTTCTCGAGGCGGTTACAGATTGATAGAAGAAAATCTCGTAAGTAGCATCTATATATTAGATTTTTTTAATCATACTTGGACTTGATATACATGTATACATATATTATTTTTGAGTTAACGTGTAGGTGTCAAAGGGTGTGACCGACTTGAATCGGCACGTAACTTATAAAGAAGGGCACACGCCTAAAGGATCCCGAACATGTAACGAATATGATCAGGAAGTCTTGGCCAACATAGTAAGTATTATTTTTATTAAGACGGGTTTTTAATAACTTTATTGTTCAATTCTTGTATGTCTACTATCTATTTATTTTAGTAACAAAAATTAAATTAAGTTTATTTAATATATTATAGGAGAATGTTCTGAAGGAGGTTGCGGAAGGGAAATTCACTCCGAGTGGTCGTGACGACGTTCTTGCTAGAGCGATCGGCCGTCCCGAGCATCCAGGTCGATTGAGGGGCGTCCCATTACATGTCGGAGTCACGAAATATTATGGGACAACTAGCTCGAACAAGAAGAAGAAAAATAAGGGGAAGGCTGACATGGTACCATTTGTTATTGTCATTTAAAATTCACATGTTATTGTTTTAACAAAATGCTGATTCTACATTTTGGGCGTGCAGGTTCAGTTATTGGCCTCCGTGATACTGAAGATGAATTCTGGAGGCAAGCCTTCCGAAGAAGAATTGAAGATGATGGAGGATGTCATTAAAAAGGGTGAGGTAGTGCAACAGATTGGTCAAGAGGCAGACACTACTACCTTGCCAATACATGAGGAGACGGCTGAGAAGATGGGTGAGGTACCTACTGCTACCGAGGTTTTAATACCTCAAGCCGATAAGGTAAATATGACTTTTTTTTTTCCTGCATTTTTTCTTTCCAGCAGCCATGCCTTTGATTGGTTTATTTTATTAGGTAAATGAGTCTGAAAAGGGGACGCAACTTGAGGAGACGGGTGAGGTACCTAATGCTGCTGAGGTTTTGATACCTCTAGCCGATAAGGTAAATACGACTTAACCATTTTGAACCTCTGCATTTGTTCTTTCCAGCAGCCATGCCTTTGATTGGTTTATTTTATTAGGTAAATGAGTCTGAAAAGGGGACGCAACTTGAGGAGACTGGTGAGGTACCTAATGCTGCTGAGGTTTTGATACCTCAAGCCGATAAGGTAAATACGACTTAACCATTTTGAACCTCTGCATTTGTTCTTTCCAGCAGCCATGCCTTTGATTGGTTAATTAATTTTATAAGGTAAATAACTCTGAAAAGGGGACGCAACTTGAGGAGCCGGCTGAGAAGACGGGTGACAATAATGAGGTATGTAGAATATAAGAAGTTAGTATGAAGATGATATAAGAAGAGGTTTAGATCATAAGAATACTAGAGAGAACATGCTGAGTTTTCAAAAACCCTTGATGTTGCTTATCACGCACAAAGTGACAGTCTATACTTAAGTGTTTGGTTCTCTCATGGAACACGGGGTTGAGAGAAATATAATCAGTATATGCTGTCAGTGCTAAATCACAAAGTGACAGTCTATTTATAGTACCCTTCAAATATTTGATGACATGTAGGCCAGCATTCAAATGAGGTACCCTAGGCTGTCTTAGAAATTGGCTGAGATGCTGTACTGCATATGAAATATCTGGTCTGGACATGTTCAAGTATAATAGCCTACCCACCAACAATAAATACTTGTAACTAACTTTACATTATATACTCAATATAGATCATTTATGATATCTATTATATTTTGGTATTTAGTAAATAATGTGTAATCTTCAGGCCAAAAACAAGCGGGTAGTTATGCTCACCGACCCTTCATCCAAGGATGTGGTTCGTGTTGCCCGGGGTTTCATCATATACCCAAAGCCCAATGACTCAGCGGAAACCATCTTGGTTCATGGCGTACCACTCTTGCCGAATCATGCAAAAGTGGAGATAACGGTAGTCGCGAAGGGCTGTGAAACCCGTAAACTGCCCGTCCCAGTCCGTGACGACCTTCTAATTCTGGCAGATGCGGTTCACTGTTTTGTCCAATGGCCTAATAGCCACATTTTCCTGCCTCGTGATCAAAAAATTCAACAGAATGTAGCCGGGGTTAGAAAAATACATCTAATTTAACCAGCCTTTTGTCTTTGTTCATCACCTTCATAAATAGTGAAATTTATATGTTATATTTTTGTTTTGTAGGTAACAAAAAACATGGATAAGTCTAACTCGATAGACAATAATCTTTCTACTACCTCGTCAAAACAACAACTTGATGAGGTATTTAATCAACTCTCTTTATATTTTAAGTTCTACTATCGCCTCATCATTGAAAGAGCAACTTAATTTAGTTAGCCACATGTAGGTTGTGAAAGGTAGCACACCGCATCATTTCCCCAAGCTGAAAGAGGTCAGGAGTCTATCCCGTACTAAATATCATGGGAACGTTTACATGGAAAAAGTACGAACGGTGGCGATGCTGGACCTTTATAAGGAGGCTGGGAGACGCATAGCAAGCGATCAATTAATAATTATTCCGCTCGAGCATGATATTGTAGGGGTAGAACGCCAAGCAATGCTGGATTGGGAAATGCTAGCCGTTTGGGCTGGCCTTGACGAGATTGATGTCCAACACCTATATGTTTGGATGAAGTAAGTTTCTTAATAAATTAAATCATGCAGTATTCTAATATTCTGACTAAGATATAGTGTTTTGAATATCGGAATTAAAACCGTCATGTAGGTACTTGAAGTCGGTTGTGATCCCCGAGACCAATAATCCACTTGCTCAATACGGATTCCTGTGCCCAAATGTTTTATCTATGTATATCGGGATGTTTTCGTATGAAGAACGTATAGATTATATTGCTGCGGAATCGGCGAAAAACAATAAGCTCATTTTTGCCCCTTATAATGAAGTCGGGTAATATATAATTAATATTACGATTCCAAATACAATTGCATTTTATATGTTTGGTTATGATGCATGTTGTGCTTGTTAATAATGATGTGTCTCTCGATCTAGGAGACATTGGGTGCTAGCAGCGATCAATTCGACCAAGAAGAAAGTATTTTGGTTGGACTCTTTGCATAGACAACCATCCGAGACCTTTAAGAAGTTGATTATTAAGTAAGTTTATAATACTGATGATTTGGCACATAATATTAAGTTTCATTTATTATAAAGTAAGTTTATGTGACTTTCGGCCTCTTTCCTTTTTTAAAGGGCCTTTGAGAAGAAAAGAGCAACCAACGATCAACCGACAAAATATTCTGATGATGGCCCTACTTTTATTACGATAACAGGGGTACGTACGCGCAAATACAATACCTTAATAATTAAGTGCATTAAACTAATTACGCATATACATCTGTCTTTTTTAATTACGCATTAAACTAATTGGTAATTGCCTTCTCGTCTCTTCGTTTATTATGTAATAATAGGTCCCTAAACAGCCGGATAGCATCCAATGTGGATACTACGTTTGTCGTTTCATGTTTGAGATTATTAGGCGAAGATATATCAGCATTCCAGAAAGAGTTAGTAGTTTAATGTAGCTATTATTTACTTTTTTTCATTAGAGCTGATATCTTTTCTGCTATATATAATGATCGATGTTGCTAATTATGTATGCCTATACTGTTGTTACCCTACTGATCGATGTCTTTTATTTGTTTTATCCGCAGTATTTACTCAACACGCCACATGTCCCTGAGTACACTAAGCACAATATAGACGAGGTAAGGGACTTGTGGGGCAAATACCTCCTTGAACATTATGCTAAGAAAGAATAAATGAAACTTAGATTATTTTGGAAGCAGATAGGGAACTTTAATTTGTAGAAGTCATTAGAGCAAGTTGTAAGTATGAATTGCTCTGAAAGAGATCATTTTGGTTGTATATATCATTTTGCTGCTGCTGTACATGAATTGCTCTGTACATGAATTGCTCTGATTTATATATAGATATATCATTTTGCTGCTTCTGAAATTGGTTTATGCGTGCTGCTGCTACTGCTGCTGATTTATGCAGGATTTTCACTGGTAGAGGAACAAATTACAATTTTTTCAAAAACAATAATAAAAATAATAACAACGGTTTTTCAAAATTCATTAAAAGCGTTGTAATATATTTACCACCAAAACTTACCATACCTTTAACAACGGTGTATTCTAAAATACCTGTTGTTATTAAAACTTTCCACAACGGCTTCTTTATTATATTCCGTTGTAATTAACAATATTCACAACGGGTTTGAAATATTAAAGCGTTGTTATAATCTTTCCGCAACAAAAACTAATCGGCCTTTAACAACGGTTTTAGTAAACAGACCGTTGTTACATATTTCCCACCAAAACTATTCACACGTTTTAACAACGGTGTACTCTGATATACCTGTTGTTATTAAAGCTTTCCACAACAGCTTGTTTAATATACTCCGTTGTAATTAACTATATTCACAACGGGTTTTAAAAACAATAGCGTTGTTATAATATTTCCCACCAAAACTAATCATATCTTTAACAACGGTTTTATTTAAGAGAACATTTTTCGTATCTTTCCCACCATAATTATTCACACGTTTTAACAACAGTTATCTAGTAATAACAATGACTTTGTACCGTTGTTAAAACTATTCATAACGGTAATTTCATTAAATCGGAACCGTTGTTAAAACCTTTAACAACGGAGGCTTTAACAACGTCCGCTTTTTAATATTACAACGGTTTTTAACCGTTGTCATAGCCTGTTTTTGTAGTAGTGATTACTCAACTAAGGAGGGCGAAATCAAGACTTATTGATCAACAACCCGAGAAACGATTGAAAAACGCGTTTCAAACAAACAAGTTTGTTCTCTAAGCAAGAAAACCATTTGATAACACAACTTTGTTTTTAAATTTCTGGATGATCTTATTATTGAAATCTCTTGGCCTTATATAGCAGCCAAGACCGAAACTCCCAGCCAAGTGAAGAGTTGTCATTACTCATTCACTAACTACACTCATAAATGCAAGCAAATAAAAAGTCTAAAGTAATTATAATCTTATTGAATACTCCCTCCTATTCACTAACATCTTTCACATTTGTTTTTGTCCTATATTTAGTGGAATGGTAATATGTGGGGGAAATAAAAGTAGGAGCGGGAATGTGGGGTTACATGTTATATTAACCACAAATGATATACAAATAAGGAAAGTGAAAGATTTTTATGAATTAGCCGATTTAGGAAATGTGGAAGATGTTAGTGAATAGGATAGAATACATTATTAGCAATAAGTAAATAATAGATAATCGTTTTATTTTGATGTTCCCATTGGGATTTTGTAATGGCTTCTAAATTTATGATAGTTAGTTAGGCTATGTTTTTTCAACAAGTCTTGCTTTTGTGACGGGGTGAACCCTCATCACAAAGAGCAAATAGCAAGGTAAGTGGTGGTATTATTTTCCCCGCACTTACTATTTGTGTGAGAAATTGACCCGTCTTAAACTTGCGAGTAATTGTCCCGTCACAAATAAGAATTTGTGATGTTTTTTTAGACGTATAGGGATGAAGACATATGGTTTTGGACTCAAAGTTGTCATCTTAAAATCGATTTAGAAAATATCAAACTATAAAGGCAACGTAGAAGGTGGTTATTCGAGCTTGTTCATAGGTATATAAGAAGAGTATATTACATATATTACTAGTTGAGTTCAAAGATCAATATTTTCATTTTTTAAAATTAATTTTTTGAAAAAGTTGAGTCTTGCCCTTTTGCTCGTTATTCGGCATATCGTCGCCTCAATCAGTCAAGGAATTAGGGACTAAAGGCGTTCTAATTCTTTTTCTTTATCATTTTTTATTTATTTATTTATTTTAATTTTTGATTGTTGCTGCATTTTATGTTTTGTAGTTTATCGTATTTTTTTTGTTGATTATTAAAGTGGTTGTTAGCGTTTTTTGTGTTGCGGACTTGCGGTTGTATCGTTTTTGTTTGTGAATTATAATTATTAATTTCTTTGTTTATCATTTATGAAATTGTTGAGATTCTTATTTGTTTTTGTAGTCTAATTTGCTAATTGATATGTCAAATGTATCCAACACTTTTAGTGATATTATTTATGAGACAATCACGCATAAATTAATTGAAATAAAATTTTTTAAAGGGCCCCATTTTTGAATTTTGCCTAGGGCCTTGAATTGTTCAAGACTGGCCCTGCACCTAAGCCTTCATAATATTTCATTTTGGTTCACCTCCTTTAGGTGTAACAAGGAGACACAAACTTTCCTCAGAAAAAATAATGCTTAAAAAAGAAGTATTTGTCGTTTTGGGTCGGGTTTAAAACTATTTATCAAAATTGTGTCCACGTAGGCTCGGGTTTTCAAAACCTGAAATACGGAACAAACACGCCATTGGGAATGGCGTGTCTTTAAATTTTTTTTTTTTCTAAAAAGTTGTACTGTCCACAGACACGCCATTCCCAATGGCGTGTCTCTGTAAGAAAACCCGCCATTCCCAATGGCGTGTTTACTTTTAGTCTATTTTTGTAAGTTTGCATTTTTCTACTCACTAGAAACACGCCATTGCCAATGGCGTGTTTCCTCCGTGTTTTTGGTTCGCGAAATCGAGCATACGTGGACACTATTTTGATAAATAGTTTTAAACCCAACCCAAAATAACAAATATTTATTTTTTGAGCATTATTTTAAAAATACTTTCACAAAAATAATAAGTTTTTCAGTAAAGTACATACAATGACATTAAACAAGCCAAGGTGGAAGGGAAAAATGAATGTATATGTCCCTCTATGCTCCTCAATGGGAAAGGGCCAAAGTAGGCTTGGAACATATCTTGATATCTCAATCACCTCATTTAACAGCAAAAGCAATGTGTATTTCATAGGTCTAGTACATGTGTCAACTATCCCCAGCGTTCTTCTATCGAAACCCCTTACATCGTAACCAGGCCCTTGTAAGAATTATTATTTAATTCTCTGTTATGTGGACCTAATTACCGATGTCAGTCACCTTAATTAATAACGGTTAAATATATTGTTTTGGGTTTTTAATAGAAGTCCTAGTTTAAGTGGATTACGGTTAATATTTACAGGCCATTAACATATCATGCCCACTTATTCTATTAAGTCCCTCCTGCCACCTCTCTATATAAGCAACACCTGTTTGTGCTTTAACCTAATTCATTCATATTAAGAAACACACATAAAGAAAGTGAATTAGAGAATAAGGAAGGCAGGAGAAGGCAAAACAATAAGGGTTCATCTTTTATCTTTCTCAAGCAATTTTATTATCAGATCTAATGGCTACATCACGTAAGTACCTTTCAGTAATTATTGCTTTAATCAAGATCCTATAATTTATGTTTACATGTGGTATCAGAGCAGGATTGTGATTATAGTTATAATTCTGATTAATGTTTTGATTGTGTTTTTATGAATGAATTTAATTCTTTAATCATGATGTTGTAATGTTCATTCATAATTGATTGTATACCCTTATGATAGATAACGTATCCTATCATGATCGTTTCCGCTGCCCTAATCGAATTATTTCGTTTTTATTTGATTTATGATGATTATTATATGATTTATGATGACTATTTGCGCTGCCCTAATTCGATTTGTATGGTTTATTATGATTATTGTTTGCGTATGAATGTCGTATGATCTATACCATACTCGATCGAGCTAATGCTTCACTCGATCGAGATGGTTTATTCATGATGTTGCTCGATCGAGCTAATACTTCACTCAATCGAGACCTTTTGTCTTTGATATTGCTCGATCGATCTATTATCTACTCGGTCGAGTTAAACTGTCTGTCTTTGCCCTAGATCGAGCTAGTGAAGTACTCGATCGAGGGGTTCTGTTTGCCTTGTTCTCGATCGAGCTAAAGTTGTTCTCGATCGAGGTGCTTCTGTTTATTTTCTACTCGATCGAGTTGATGTCTTACTCGGTCGAGGCCTGCCCGTGTTGGTTCGATGCTTAATGTTTGTTTTCATTGTATGCTCGTATAATATTATGTTATTATGCTTATAGAATTAATTTAAATTATCATATTTTATGTAAGCATACATTCTTATTGTAGATAAATTATATCTTATGTATCGATTAAAAGAGATCTTCGCATTATGACGAGTTGAAATTCAGCACAGTGATTTCATCTCGTACGCGATCAGATCTCATAATGTAATTAAATTGGGCATTCACATTATGTTGATGTTCACCACAGTGGACTCAAATTATGCAGTGAATATCCGACTAAGCATCTAATGGGGTGAAATAACTTGTATTAAGGTTTTACCCACAGGTAACCTGACATTAAAGTGAAACACTCATTAAAGAGAGTATACTTGATTATGTAATTAAGCATGCGTAGGTTGTCCACAGATACTGCACTTGCTTAATGAATGTTTATGAGTTACTCATTTAAGTTTCAAGTCTTAGTCATAATTGTTATTGTGTGATAAACTCAAAGCCTAATGTTCTGAGCATTGTTCATAATGCAGTACCGTTGCAAAGCTCTCTCAATAACCGTGTCCAAGCAGTGCCACAACTTGATGGTACTAATTACTCAGAATGGAAGGAGCATCTCGAGTTCTATTTTGGTATTCTTGAACTTGATCAGGTGCTTAATGAAACAGCTCCTGCTGAACCAGCTTCTGATGCGAGTAAAGAAGTACTTGATGAGTATAACTGGTGGAAGAAATGTGACAGTCTTTGCTTAAAGTTCTTAGGACTTACCACTGCACCAAACATTAAGTCTTCCATTTCGGAGACAGGCTGTACTACAGCCAGTAAGTACATGGAAATCATTAAGGAACGCTTTCGGACTACTGATAAAGCGGTAGCTGGAAGACTTATGTCTGAACTTACCACTGCTAAGTATAATGAGAATGTCACCACCATGCAGCAACATGTGTTGCACATGACGAATCTGGCAGCTAAGTTGGGAAAACTGGGCATGAAAGTTGAGGATCCGTTCCTCGCCCAGTTTATAATCAACTCTCTGCCAGATAAGTTTGATGCTTTTCACCTTCATTACAACACCGTTAAAGAAATTTGCAGTGTTAATGAATTGACCAATAAACTGGTTTAGGAAGCAGCAAGAATCAAACAGAAAGATGAGGCTGATGCCTCAAGTAAGAATGGTGTTTTGCCCCAGGCACATCACGTGCATCATGTAAGCGGGAAATCTAAAGGTAAGTTTGGAAATAGGAAAGGCATTAAGCCAAGCTCTCCTGATAAACCCTCTGCATCTGGCTTGAAGAAGGAAATTAAGAAGCAGGAAAGTTGCTTTTTCTGTAGAAATCCTGGGCACTTTCAGCAAGACTGCATAAAGCGTAAGAATTGGTTCGAAAAGAAGGGTAAGCCTTTGGCTTTAGTATGTTTCGAATCAAATTATGTTGAAGTTCCTTCTAACACTTGGTGGCTAGATACAGGCTCTAATGTACACATTTCGAATTCCTTGCAGGGATTTCTTACGACAAGAACCATAAATCCAAATGAGGCCTCCTTATACATGGGGAATAAAGAAAAAGCCTCAGTAGAAGCCATTGGAAGATTTAACTTGGAATTAAGCACTGGATTTAAGTTGATTTTGGAGGATACACTTTATGTTCCCTCCTTCGGACGCAATTTAATTTCAGTTTCTAAGTTAGATAATAATGGTTTTAAATTATGTTTTGGACAAGGTTGTTTCAGTATGTATCGAGACAATATTTTTGTTGGTTATGAGATTTTAGAAAACGGATTGTATCGAATTTATTTAGATAAATTGTTTTCAGAATCTCTTTGTGTTTCTTATAATGTTTCTCTGCATAATAATGTTGGTTCGACACGTGGAAGATCTAATGAAAGTTCCTCCTTCTTGTGGCATAAACGTTTGACCCATATTTCAAGAGAAATAATGAACATTTTGGTTAAAAACAATATGTTATCTTCTCTTGATTTTACGGATTTTGGGACGTGTGTGGAATGCATTAAAGGTAAGCAAACCAAACACACCAAGAAAGGGTCCACAAGAAGCACTGCTCTATTAGAAATTATACATACAGACATTTGTGATCCATTTGATGTTCCCTCCATGAGCGGAGAGAAATATTCATCACCTTTATCGATGATTATTCACGTTATTGTTATCTTTACCTTTTGCATGAAAAATCTCTATCAGTAAACGCTTTAGAGGTTTACATTAAGGAGGTGGAAAGGCAATTGGGAAAGAAAGTGAAAATCATAAGGTCAGATAGAGGTGGTGAATATTATGGCAAATATGATGAATCAGGACAACATCCTGGTCCCTTTGCAAAACTCCTTGAAAGTTTGGGTATTGTCCCTCAGTACACAAATCCTGGTTCTCCATGGATGAATGGTGTAGCTGAGAGGCGTAATCGAACCCTATTAGAGGCTGTGAGGACAATGATGAGTAATACCAACTTACCCATGAAGTTGTGGATGCATGCCCTTATGACTGCTGTGTATGTTGGAAACCGGGTTCCCAGTAAGGCAGTTTCAAAGACACCATTTGAACTGTGGAAAGGGTGGAAACCGAGTCTCCAACATTTGCGTGTATGAGGATGCCCAGCAGAAGCACGCATTTATAATCCACATGAAAGTAAACTCGATCAAAGAACCATTAGTGGGTTATTTATCGGTTATCCAGAAAAGTCTAAAGGGTATAGGTTTTACTGTCCTACACACAAAACAAGAATTGTGGAAACCGGAAATGCCAAATTCCTTAAGAATGGCGAAGTTAGTGGGAGTGATCAGGTAAGGGATGTCATAGTCAATGAAGTTAGGGTGGGAATTCCAGCTTCTCTGCCCCAATTTCAATTGATGAAGTTCCACATAATGATAATGTTGACACAGTCAATATTGTGGAACCTAACGTTGATGACCCTTCACTTTCGAATGATAACATTGCCACTGAAGTTGTTGATACAGCCAATGAAATAGTATTAAGAAGGTCCACAAGACCTAGAAAGCCAACTACTTCAGATGACTATGTATATCTACAACAATGTGAATTTGACATTAGTATTGATAATGATCCGGTTACGTTTTCACAAGCTATGAATTGTGATGATTCCGATAAATGGATTAATGCCATGAAAGATGAGATGGAGTCTATGGCTAAGAATGAGGTATGGGAGTTAGTCAATTTACCAGTAGGTCATAAGGCTGTCGGCTGCAAGTGGGTCTTTAAGACCAAGCGCGACTCTTTGGGTAATATTGAACGACATAAAGCCAGACTGGTAGCTAAATGCTTTAATCAGAAAGAAGGCATTGATTATAATGAAACCTTCTCTCCAGTTTCTAAGAAGGATTCATTACGGATCATTTTAGCTTTTGTAGCTCATTTTGACTTAGAGCTACATCAAATGGATGTGAAAACGGCATTCTTGAATGGGAGTTTGGAAGAAGAAGTCTACATGGCTCAGCCTGAAGGCTTCATTATTGATGGCAACGAGGACAAGGTCTGCATATTAAAGAAGTCCATTTATGGACTTAAGCAAGCTTCTCGACAATGGTATATTAAGTTCCATAATACCATTACCTCTTTTGGGTTTCAAGAAAACACTGTTGATCAGTGTATATACCTGAAGATCAGTGGGAGTAAGTTTGCATTTTTGGTCTTATATGTCGATGACATACTTATTGCAAGCAGTGATTTGGGACTATTACGTCAAACTAAAGATTTCCTATCAAGCAACTTTGAGATGAAAGATATGGGAGAGACGTCCTATGTGATCGGGGTGGAAATATCTCGAGACAGATCACAAAGGACATTAGGGTTGTCTCAGAAAGCCTATATCAGTAAAGTTTTAGAAAGATTCAACATGGTAAAATGTAATCCCAATGATGTTCCTATTCAGAAAGGGGATAAGTTCAGCTTAAGTATGTGTCCTAAGACTGAGCTAGAACGAAATACCATGAAAAACTTTCCTTATGCATCTCCGGTTGGAAGCTTAATGTATGCGCAGGTCTTTACAAGACCTGACATAAGTTTTGCGGTAGGTATGTTGGGTCGATATCAGTCCAATCCTGGAATGGGTCATTGGAGTGCGGCTAAGAAGGTTTTAAGGTACTTGAAGGGAACAAGGGACAAAATGCTCACTTATAGACATACTGATCAGCTTGAGGTTCTTGGATATGTTGACTCAGATTTTGGAGGATGCGTGGACTCAAGGAAAAGCACTTTTGGTTATGTGTTTGTTTTAGCTGGGGGAGCAATCTCCTGGAAAAGTGCTAAACAAACAATTATTGCCTCATCCACTATGGAAGCTGAGTTTGTAGCGTGCTTTGAGGCTACTATTCAAGCTTTATGGTTGCGGAATTTTCTTTCAGGGCTTAGCATTATGAATTCTGTTGCAAGACCGTTGAGAATTTATTGTGATAATACCGCAGCTGTCTTCTTTTCGAAGAATGACAAGTATTCTAAAGGGATAAAGCACATGGAAATGAAATACTTGTCAGTTAAGGAGGAAGTTCGAAAAAACACTGTGTCAATTGAGCACATTATGACTAGTGCTAATATAGCAGATCCTTTAACTAAGAGATTACCTCCAAAGACATTTTTAAAGCATGCTATTGATATGGGTCTGGAGGATAATCATTAAGGGTTTTCGTTTATGTTTGGATCATACTAGTGCTTTGTAATGATGACACTTATGTTTTGATTAATCGACTTATGTTTTATTATGATGATGATTTCCGAACAATTTTCTGCATCGTATTATTGTTATTGTATACATTGTTGTTGTACGATTAACAGAATCAGTCCTTTTCCTCAAGGACATTATTGGGGGATTATGTTTGCTCCTTGTACAGACTGATTATTCTAAGTGATTGGTCCGTAGTACATGGAAGGACCACTTCTCTTTTATAGTAGTGTCTGCGCCATGACTCAACCAGTTGTTCAGAGATGATCAGGGTAATTAAGATAAACCCATTATGTGTTCATTTAACCGTCTACGCGCCTTATGTTATAATTAAACGTGACATTATGTTTTAATCAGTATTATGGTCCAAGTGGGAGAATGTAAGAATTATTATTTAATTCTCTGTTATGTGGACCTAATTACCGATGTCAGTCACCTTAATTAATAACGGTTAAATATATTGTTTCGGGTTTTTAATAGGAGTCCTAGTTTAAGTGGATTACGGTTAATGTTTACATGCCATTAACATATCAGACCCACTTATTCTATTAAGCCCCTCCTGCCACCTCTCTATATAAGCAACACATGTTTGTGCTTTAAACTAATTCATTCATATTAAGAAACACACATAAAGAAAGTGAATTAGAGAATAAGGAAGGTAGGAGAAGGCAAAACAATAAGGGTTCATCGTTTATCTTTCTCAAGCAATTTTATTATCAGATCTAATGGCTACATCACGTGAGTACCTTTCAGTAATTATTGTTTTAATCAAGATCCTATAATTTATGTTTACAGCCCTGTCACAAAAAACTTGTCGGTCTTTGTAAACCCGATCATATCGGAGCTCTCGTCTTTGCAACAAGCACTGATTGTCCAAAAAGAGAGCGACGATCATCACAAAGATCAATTTTTCTCCATTTATTTTCGTTGAGAGAGAAGATACAAACATTAATATCACTTATTGCATCTCCTTGATATACTGTCAATATTTCAACATATATGTAGTCATCATCAACAGAGGATGCATGTCCAAATCCAGAAGCCACGCAATTACGCAAAAGTTATCGTCTATATCAAAACGCTTTAAATACCCATGTGACGCATACTTGTTCAGCTTACGAGTAGCCGGGTTCCATATAATGAAGTATTCGGCAGAAGCAGGGGTTAAACAAATCAACCCATTGCAGAATCCAGCAAGTCTAAGATCATCTTTCTCGACCGAAAACTCAGTGTCAAGTTTAACCATATTATCTGAGATTTGATCATCATCGTAGGAAAAAAGGTAACAATTTGTACCATCCATGATAAACAAGGTGTTAACAGGAGCGGAAGGGTGAGAAAAGGGGGATTTTATAAGGTGGGCATTAGCGAAATCGGAAGAAGAAAGAGTAGAATACCATTGTTTCGAAACTGATTTAAATCGAAGGATGGAGTTGACGGGCAATCTTGTAAGTATTTCATGAATTATCAGATCAACAGAGAGGTAGCGTTGTTGAGGAATCACGTGCTTCTGCTGGGAATTATGCGGGTCTTTGTCTCCCATACTGTAAATTGTAAACAATGATAGTGAATTCAAGAGAGAAGGGAGGTGGTAACTGACGTAGAATTAGGGTTTGTTCATGTGAGCTCTCAAGTTAACATGGCTTTCGCTTGTAGCCAAACTTATTACACCCCGAAAAATCGACACTACCCAAAAATACTATCGAAAATATTTTAATTGATAACGAATGAAACCCAATATAATTATGTGAATAATACACTTAAAATCCAATTCAATCCGAAATAAAAACAAAATTAAGAAGACGATACTTGGTTCATAATATATAGGTGTTTGGAATGAGAGATACTATGGAAGGATCGTTCATCAATATAGGCTCTGTTTGACAAGACATTTCAGGTACCCGGAGGATACATCATAGAAAAACGCTTAATTTTACTAGTTTAAAGTCGAAAAACACACTATTTAAAATAATCATATTTTTACTTATCGTACTTATATTAAAGCATTTATAAAACAAATTTAATTTAATTTTTTTTATAATTAAATGATGTACAAAATTAAATTGATTTATAAAACAATTTTTAAAATTTTAAAGATTAAAATAATGATAGTTATATTTATTATACCAAATGTAATATAACAATATTAATACTTTAATAATATTCTTTATTTATTTTTGACCAAACGGGTAAAGCGGACCCGATTTTGACTTTAAAATAACGGGTCATTTCGAATACGGGTCAAGATTTATGGGTCTAATTCCGAGTTCATCACAGTAAACTTGAAGTTGGGGACAAAACCTTCATCGTCTGAACTGTAGTTGTTGGATACGAAATAGGTCATTTCGATCAAATTAGGGTCACGTCAGTTCAAGGCGGGTTATTTTGATTTTGCAAGGAGTCAAGTTAGATCAACATACATGAGCGGTGAGCCATGACGTTTTGGGTTCGGGACATTGTGAATATGTAATAATGTAGTAACAAGTTTTTTTAAGAATAAAGGTCTAAATATGCACTAATTAACATTGGGGTCAAGTAGGATAAGGTAGATTCATTCGGATTTTGGGTCAAATCAGCAATTCTTATACGATACATATCATACTCCCATTTTTATTTAGCTTTTTTAAAACTCTTAAAACTTTAGTTTTATAAATTGAAGCATTATAAAAATTATATCATTATTCGAATTTTTATTTCTCTACAATTAGAGATCACATTTGATATACTTTGGTATCTATTTTAATTTTTTCTCACATATTCACAACATATAATTGACATATTCACATGTTACTTTGTGTGAATGTGTATATTCTATTATATGAATATCTACGATTAGCTCATTAATTTACGTTTTTTTATTCTTATGTATAAGCAATTCGTGAATATGTTTGTCTTATTGTGTGAATACTATATTCATAGTGTGATAATATGCAAGTTTTATTGTGAATCTGATTTTTAATTTACGTGAATATGTCGATTATGTGATGTTAATACGAGGATTAATTTTATATATGTGTGAATATGCAATTATATTTTGCGAATGTAAAATTTCTATGTTATGAATATCTAAACACACACACATACATAATGTTGTGAATATGTGTTTTCTAATACATGAAAATTCATGAGTAACTCAATAAATAAATATACTCCGTATATGTTATTCTTATCAATACGTCTTTTGTGAATATATTTCTTACATTAGACTGAATATCTATATTACCTTTTTGTAAGTGTGTCAGTTTTATTTTGTAAATATATATAATTTTGAACTTACGTGAATATTCTAATAGTACAATGTGAATATCTCGTGAATATGTACGTCAATTATGCGATGTGAATATAAGGGTAAAATTAAAATAAAGACCAAAATATATCAAATGTGATCTCTACATATAGAGGAACACAAATTATAAATAATGATACATATTATTTATTTTTTAGATTTATATATCAAATTTAAGCTTTAGAGGGTTTTAATATTGATTTCATTTATTTTGTCAATAACTAGCTAATGGGTAAAGCATCTCCAATTGTAATTTGTAAGCTAGTTGCTACTAGCTAGCTTATCTTTTAACAGTAGGTCTTGTTTGTGACGGGTCGGATCTTGCGACGGGTATTTTGTGAGAGGAAATGGGTAGATGGGACAAAGTGGGCACCCCCATGTGCTTCTCCACTCACCCTTGATGGGTATTTTGTGAGAGAATATGGTATCCGTCTTAAGCTTAAGACGGATACCCCCGTCTTAAATGAGAATTTGTGATCTTTTAACACATAATTTTTTTAAGCTACAACCATATCAAGCTATAATTTCTTCAAATGGTTTATACGTACAATTTACAACTAGCTTGAGTTGAAGCACTTAATAAACTCTTCTATTTCCTATTGATTATGTTATTCATGTGGGTTCATTTAAGCAAGTAGTTACATAAAGTTACTTGCTCAACTTAGGCTATTCTATGTGGAGCATTTCAATGATTAAGCAAGTAGTTTGAAATTTTTTTTATTGCAAATAAGTCCTTTACACAACCATTAAAAATGCTAAGAGAATTATGAGATTATATTATATCCTACTCCTACCTTCAAAACCGTAACATGTGTAACGTTGGAAGAGTCTTTGCAAATTGCAAATTAAAAGACACGACATGTGACGTCAAAATAAGTTGGCAAAAGGACATGCTTAGTTGTTTCTCCAAAGAGATGTCAAAGCAGTCATTCAGTCAATAAAGTTTTACAAGAAAGTGTTTTCGTGATTCCAAAGACCCCGAGATTATATCATCCCCATAACGATTTTCTTATAGAGATGACCAACGTGGTTCATAGACAACGTATTTTTAGCAATTTGTTTTATTAAATGCTTCATCTTATAAATTTAATTTTACTATTAAATTACATAGAAGTCATTAGAATGTTTAATATGATTATATATATATAATTGTCCACATATATCATGATAAAGAAGCAGATTACAACGTAAGTTATTATCTAGATGATGAAAAAACTGTTTTGGTAAAAATTGACCTAGAAGGATATTACCAATGTCGGGTCAAAGTGATCAATCAGAGTAGCTATTAATTTTATCGATTGAACAACGTAAAGCAATCTATACGAAAATAAATCAACACAATGAAGAAAAGGACACAAGAAGATTGTTGACGCGGAAACCCAAATCGGGAAAAACCGCGGGGGGAGTCGGAATCCCGCCAAATATTATGCTATGAATTGTTTATGAGAGAGTGAGCGAGAATTGAAAGGGAAAGATACAACCAATATAAAGCTTTTGCAATGATTATGGGAGTGATTAGTCTTAGAGACGATGTTGAATAATTGTGTGTCCTTCTGCCTTTGGCCCCTCCTCTTTATAAGCTTTTCAAAACCCTAGTCCACTATACCGTTGGCCTTCAGCTACACGTTCCTGAAATCTCTCAACTCCTCTACTTTTATGGACTTTGTTGTATGACCAATTCCTGTTCCTCCTGGCAGGTTCCTGACAGGAGGTTGCGCTGTGCTACTCTGTTCCGCCTGCCGAGTCAGCGATCCACACCTTCTACTTTGATCCACTTACAAGCAGCCACGTGTCCCTCTGGAATATTGACCGAAAATTACCCAAATAATTACCCCCAAGAAATTATCACTTATTGCTTTTGACGTAATGATGGTAATTTCTTTCTTAAGAAGACATGTCTTGTCAAATAACTTCCTCCTATCAACTTGCCAACTACCCCCCACTTCCTCACACTTCCCCAATACCCACTTTTAATCGTCCGCCCCCTATCTCCCTTTCCCAACCGTCACTTCATAACTTCCCTTTTTCTTTATTCTCTACAAATATACCCTTCACCTTCTTTGGCCTCTTCACCATTTTCACATACCCATTTCTTTCGCCATTCTCGCTACCCCAGGTATTACTTCTGTCCTTGCTATGGAGAACCTAGATCGTCCCCATTCTCCCACGCCTCCGTCTTCCCCTTCGTTTGACCCCGACGTTTTAATCCCACGGGGATCCTCCGTGAGCAGTACTTGAGCGACTCGTGCTATTCCCACGTCGACCTCTCGGAAATAAGGAGACGGTTCGGTCTGGGTGAGGGTGTTGAAATTCACCTTCCCCAGCCCAGCGAAAGCGCCGATTTCCGCCGTCCGGGTTGGACGTGCTTCTTTGAATATCCCTTTCTCTTGGGTTTAGCTTTCCCTTTGCCCCTCTTGATCCAGAGGTTTCTGGCCTTCAATAAACTAGCGACTTGCCAAGTTATGCCCCATGCATGGTGAGTCTTGGTTTCCTTGTGCGCTCTGGATGAGAACCACCAGTTAAACATGGGATTCGGAGAGTTCGCAGCCCTGTACACCTACCAGTCCCTGGGTCATGGCTTGGCGACCCTCCGTGCTTGTGATGCCAAGAATACCGCAATAATCCTTCCACCTAAAGTGAGGGATGACGGGTGGTTCAGGCGCTTTATTTTTGTGAAAATTAGTTCCATTACTCCTCCCCCTGACTACTTGTTGGATAAGTCGGGTTTGGTGGCAGGTATTTCTCGTAGCCATACTTTTCTTCTGTTTTCCGACTCACCCGTCTTACTTGCTTTTCTTTGCAGATTTGGTTCAACCGACTCCTACCAAGGATTTTACTGTGATCACCAAGCTCTTCAGCCTGTCTCCCTGCGAAAGGACATACCCGTTCCTCTTAGAAGGCAAAATAGCTGGGGAAGACGCCGAATCTGAAGGGGAATCCCACCTCACCGCCGGACGACGAAACCAAGAACAACCATCCATGTCGTCAGGTATATTCTTGTCCCACTGTCGGACCTCTACTATAAGACTTTTAATTTGTTGTTCCTCCTGGCGTACCTTCTGACCTCCTGGCTCTTGTCGTTCTTGCAGATCGATCTTCATTTTCTCTGGACTCAGTGATGGAGAAGAGGAAGCGGAGACTTACCTCTTCTGGGTCTCAACCAGACCCTAAGAGGGCCACCGGTGCGACTCCTAGGCCGGCTGCTGTTCCTGCACCCGTTTCTCCTTTGTCCTCCGTGCATCCTGGGCCTCCCGTTCCTAGTGCCACTTCTCTTCTCCGTTTTCCCAGAGGTTACGGGAACAGTTCTGATAGCCCCTTGTGGCCTCAGTTGGAACAGCTTCTGCTTCCTGGGCCTAATCGCTTGCTTGCCTGTCAGCCTCTTCCAGAGTTGCTGAGCAATGCCGTGGAGGCGGATTTCGTGGTAAGGATGATTTTCTTGTTCTTTCAGCTTTTCCCACTGGGTGGCTTGCTAATGTGTGCTCATCCTTCTTCCAGAGTTTACAAAGGAGCCTTTTCTTTAAAAAGGAGGTGGCACGCTTGATGAAGGAGGTGAATAATTTCAAGGGGCAAAATGCGGCTTTGCAAACTCAGCTTTCAGCTGCTACAGACGAAAAAAAGGCAGCCCAGGATCAATTGGCCCGCACCCAGAACGCTAACTGCTCTCTCATTGCTGGTCTCAAGGCGGCTGAAGGTCAGGTCCTTGCTCTGAAGAAGCTCCTTCTGGACTCCTTACTCTATGCTACCTGGGAGTCCAAGATAGCACCAAGGAGTTCCAGGCTAGGCAACATTTGGAGTGGGACCTGGAGGAGGAGGAGCGCCTGTTTGCGGAGGCTTTTCCATCCAAGCCTGATTTGAGCATTTTGGGTGATATGGAGACCTCTGACGGCGAGGAGGAGGCGAGATGCTCCCAGGGGCCAGATGTTGCTTCGGCGTCTAGGACGATCCCTGCTGAGACGACCGTTCCAGCTGGGGAAGATGTTCCTGCTGAGTGGGCCGTTCCTGCAGGATGGGCTGTTCCAGACGAGGGAAGTGCTCCTGCTGACGAGGGTGTTCCCGCAGTAGATGTTGCGCCTGCAAGAAGGGATGTGCCCGCAGGAGGGGATGCTGATGTGCCTCCTGATGCTCCTTCATCTGCAGTAGATTAAGTGTTTCTTTTAAAAATAGCTGATGCTTAAATACGTAGTTGGTGTTGTTGTTTTGCGTTTCGTAGCCCGTGGGGCCTTGTGTTTTGAACATTGTTTTTATTTCTTGTTTGTAAGATATTCTACCCCTTGGTTAGGGTTTTTATATTTGAATGCGTTTGTGGTGACTTACTGTGTGTAGCGCGCTTTTCTTTGTTGGGAGTGCATTGTACTTGTGGGGAATGCACTGCGGGTGTAGGCCGGCAGGACTTTAGATGGTGGCTCTGGGGATATGTTTACCCTTGCATTTGAGTGCCACGCTATGTTGTGGCGCCTTTGCTGGTACTGGGGTCTGGTTGTCCTGATGGAACACTTTGAGTGATTCCTGTTCGTCCAGGAGCACGCTGTTGTTCCTGCAGAGGTGAGGTATTGCTCGTCCTGTTTTACTTTGGACTGCCAGGAGGTTAGGCTAGTGGGCTCTTGAGTACCCTCAGGGTTTATGCCACACTGACATGAAAAATATTTTGTACCCCCAGAACCAAAAATATGTATGTGTGTATTCCCCCCCCCCCCCCCCCCCCCCCCCCCCCCCCCCCACCCCCCCCCCCCCCCCCCCCCCCCCCCCCACCCCCCCCCCCCCCCCCCCCCCCCCCCCCCCCCCCCCCCCCCCCCCTCTTTTTTTTTTTTTAAAAATAAACTTAAGGTAAAGGATTAAGAAAAATCATAAAAAGAAAGAAATAAAGAAAGAGAAAAGAAAAAAAAGAGTAAGGAACAAAGGAAGAATATGCCAGTTGTGTCGAACCTGTGGGGTAGCTCTTCTCCTGGCAGTACCCACTGTATGTAGTGATCTGGGCTGCGTCCCTAGATGTAGTTTTTTTTAGGTGAACAATATTCCAAGGTTTGTGAATGAGTTGGCCATCCATGGTCATAAGCTGGTAGGCTCCGTTGCCTACTATGCTTTCGACCTGGTAAGGTCCTTCCCAATTGTAAGCGAATTTTACGGCTTGGTGGTTTTTGGTGTTTTGGAAGACCTTCCTTAGAACCAGGCCCCCTACCTGGAGGACCCTGATCCTAACGGTCTTGTTGTAGCTTCTGGCAGCAGTCTGCTTGTAGGCGGCCAGCCGAATAGCTGCGCTGGATCGTAATTCGTCCACCGTGTCTAGGTTGTTCGCCATTTTTACTTGGTTTCTATCCTCAGTGATGCAGCCGTACCTGTGTGTCGGGACTCTGACTTCAGATGGTATCACTGCTTCTGCCCCGTACACTAGGCTGACTGAGGTCTGCCCTGTTGCCACCTTAGTTGTTGTTCTGTCAGACCATAGGACCAGTGGAAGTTCGTCTGCCCACCTACCCCATATTTCTTCCAGTCTCTTTCTCAAGTTGTCCATCACTATTTTGTTACTGGATTCTGCTTGACCATTGGATTGAGGGTTTATGGGGGTAGATTTATGTAGCGAGATGTTCCACCTGTCACAAAATGTTTTTGTTCTACCTGATATAAATTGGGATCCATTGTCGCATACAATTTCCGAGGGAATGCCGGACCTGCATATTATATTACGCTTAATGAATGAAATGACTTGTTTTTCTGTTACCTGGGGAAATGCTTCCGCCTCGATCCACTTGGAAAAATAGTCCGTCATTGCAAGCATGAAGACTCTGTTTCCGGGCGCTCTGGGTAGTTTTCCCACTATATCCATCCCCCACTTCATGAAGGGTCAGGGGGAGATTACGGGGTGTAGGGGTTCGGTTGGTTGGTGGCGAACTGCTGCGTGCCTCTGGCAAGCGTCGCACCTTTTGATGTACTGCATTGCATCTTTGCGCATGGTCGGCCAGAAGTACCCCTGTCGTAGTGCTTTGTTGGACAAGCTCCTGCCCCCTGCATGATTTCCACATTCTCCGCTGTGGAGGTCATGCATGACTGAACGTGCTTCATCACCCTTTAGGCATCGTAGGTATGGGCCGGCCAAGGATTTCCTGAATAAGATGTTATCGATTAGTGCAAATCTAGAGGCTTTCATTTTGAAACTTCTTACCTCCTTTCTGTCTGCTGGCAGGATGTCGTTCTGCAACCAGTGGTGGTACGGCTTGCGCCAGTCAGTGTCCTCCTCTGTGCCATTAGCCATGCATAGGATGTCTGCCTTGGGGGCTGTCAGCGCCCTCTCTTCCTGCTTGTCGTTTTCCTGCGACTCTTTACGTATTGCGGGCTGTAGTACATGCACTATGGGTATTGTAGAGATCGTACCTGGTTTGAAAATTGCTCCCAGGGTGGCTAGGGCGTCCGCCTCGACGTTTAGGTCCCTGGGTATTTGTTTTAGGGAGAACGCTGTGAAGTGCCATGCCCGTTCTTTGGCTACCTTTAGGTAGGCCATCATTTTTGAATCTCTTGCTACATACGAATCATTTATATGGTTAACAAGAAGTAGAGAATCACTACATACCTCTATATTCTGCACGTGTAGGTCTAGGGCTAGTTGCAGCCCTAAGACTAGTGCCTCGTACTCTGCCTCGTTGTTGGTTGCCTTGAATTCACACCGTATTGCTTGTACAATGATGTCCCCGTGTGGGGATCTAAGGACCAGGCCGACTCCTGTTCCTCTCATATTGAAGGCCCCGTCTACATGTAGTGTCCACCTTTGTTCTTCCTTACCTGCCTCCAGGGCTAGGATGTCTTGTTCCGCCTGGGTCTGCAGTGTTGGGCTATAGTCTGACACGAAGTACGCCAGGGCTTGTGACTTTATTGTTGTACGTGGTTCAAACTTGAGGTCGAAACCACTCAGGTGCACGGACCACTTTGCCATCCTTCCCGATAGTTCTGGCTTTCTCATGATAGTTTTTATGGGATGGTTTGTGACTACTATGATCGTATGTGCCTCGAAGTAGGGGCGCAGTTTATAGGATGCCGTAACCAAAGCTAGAACTAATTTTTCAAGGGGTAGATACCTTGTCTCTGCAGGGAGTAGGGACTTACTGATGTAGTATACTGGTTGCTGGGCCCCCTGGTGTTCTCGTACAAGCACGGCGCTGACCGTCATCTCTGTAACGGACAGGTACAGGTACAGGTACAGTTGTTCTCCCGATTCTGGCTTGGACAGTAGTGGGGGTGTGCTGAGGTAACTTTTCAGATCTTTGAAGGCTTTCTCATGCTCTTCCGTCCAGTCGAACCGTTGGCTCTTCCTTAGTATGTCGTAGAAGAGGCGGCATCTGTCAGAAGATCTGGAGATGAATCTGTTTAGAGCGGCCACCCTTCCTGTCAGTCGTTGTACGTCTTTAGGTTTTTTGGGGGATTCCAGCTGGAGTATAGCTCGTATTTGCTCCGTGCTGGCCTCAATCCCCCTTTGCGTCACCATGTACCCCAGGATTTTGCCACCAGAGACACCGAATGTACATTTCAGGGGGTTGAGCTTCATATGGTACTCCTTCAGGGTTTTGAAGGTTTCCTCCAGGTGGGCTGTGTGCTGGGTGGCCTCCTTTGACTTTACCACC
>JAIUZE010074018.1:0-78285 GCA_022085475.1 Heliosperma pusillum
TCAATGATTGTGATCAAGAATCGTCAACTATCGTTAAAGTCCAAACATGCATAGACACAATGTTTTAAAAGCACAAATTCTTTTCCAATTATCATCTTTTAATCAATCTAACATGGCTACCCTACACCCTAGAAATGTGACTACTCACTCATGATTATGTTGATATTAACAATGAAAGTTAAGATAAGCATATTTAGTTGATTTTGACAATAATTTAGACTCTCTATGTAGCGATAATAACGACGCTATACGACAATCTAAGAAATGAAACTATGATTATAACAACATGAAAATGAATCTAATGATAGAAAATGACAATCAAATGGAAAGCAATAAAGAACAATAAGCAAAGGATAAATTAGGAATACCTAGGTGACGATCAACGATGAAAGCGATAACAATAATAGAAATCCCTCGCATAGAAATACCGTACTTTGAATTACAACTCTTGAACCCAACTAGTAGATACAAATATTGAAATTCTTATTGAACTAAGCTAATGTTTTGATATGAAATGGACAGAAATAAACTAGAAACAAAAGACAAAAGAAGAAGATAAACTTAAACTAGAAAGACTAAAACTAAAGAGAAAACTAATAAGAAGATTGTATGAAATATAGGATTAGATTGTGTAAGATAGTGTGTGAGAGTGTGTGTCTTGGAGCATCTATTTATAGTCTTAGGGTTTCGTGGAGAAGAGGTCGGGCATTAAATACATAGGGCAAATTTAGGAAGAAGGAGCCGCAATGCTTGGAGCATCACACATCCCCGATCGGGTACACACTTACCCGATCGGGTAAGTCGTCTTCTGGAAGCTCTTGACTAACGCTTCATCTTCCTTCGCTTTGACTTGACTTACAACATCCCCCTTGACTTATACAATCGGGTTTGTTGATAGGGTATGATGTAAAGCGATGAATTCTCCCGTCTAATTGATTGGTCTTCCGACAACTACGAAACCGTCTCTGCTTCTTCTCTCTCTTAAGTTAGTGAACCTTCTTGAAATGCCTTACACATGGTCAAGCTTTCTTCTTTGAATCGTCGGGTTCTAGGCAAATGCTCGGGAATATAGAAAAAGGGCGGAGAAACGTCATTTTCCCTACAAAACAAGTTAGAACACAGGAATTCGCCTAGAAGACGATATTAGCTCATAAAATGCCTTAAGAAAGCATAAATGACATACAAAACCGAGCTAAACTGGGGGTTAAAATCATACAAATATTCACTTATCATGGACATGCTTTGGGACATTGATGATGATGTTGGATTTTGTGATTGAACTTTGATATTGTTTAGTCCTTAAATTATATGAATTGAAAATGACCGAGTATAGAGGAGTATTTGTTAATCTTTCAGTTAAAGAAACCTTCGAGGTTATGTTAAATATTTGAGCTACAGGAATGTTATTAGTTGAGTGTAATTCTGCTTTTGGGAATCCATGTCACGGGAAAGGATGGATGAATTGGAAAGTAATCGATTCCTCGAATTTAGGTGTAGCTTATTTTGATGAATTGTGATAAGGTGGTCCCTTATGAGAGTAATTTGTTTGAGAAATAGATTTATTTTTGTTATCGCCCTAAGTTTGAAAGGAGAAAATTTTATGGATTAAACCTTAAACCTCAAACCTTTACTCGTGCCATTGTCTTTTTTCATTTCCATTCTTGAATGTTTTTGTCAAGATTGATCTTTAAGAAATCGCATACTCGTATCTTCTTTCTTACTAGGATATCTTCATAACTCTACTATCTGCTTTGTCTCTTGCTTATGACCTCGTTATTTTCAGCGTCCCTCTCTTGTAATCTCGTGCCTGATTATTCTCGTGTTCTTCTTGAGATACCTTATCGTTTCCTAACTCGTTGCTGATTCATCTTTTCTCTAGTGGAATTGATATCCCGTTTGTAAGGCTCCGAGAATAAGTGTAATGTATTTTGGGATTCTTTAGCTAGAATATGTGTCTTTGGATTGAGCAAATTTCATATTGTATTTGATCATGGGAAATAGGACTTAAGCTCACGTAAATTAAGGTGCTCGATCCTTTCGCGACAACGGGTTGGATCTTCTTCGTTCTCAAGGTTCGATGAAGCGTTTGCTGATCCTGGAAACTGAAGTGAAGAAGGGTTCTTGAGTCAAATGCGACAAGTTGAACGATGTTATGATGAATCCTAATAGTGATAATGTATCCTCTCTTGGTGGCTTTAGATTTTTGAGTTTGATGTGGTGGTGTTAATTCAAAGTTCAAGTTTATTGGGATGATAGTTCAGTTTTGTTTATTATCATAATAGTTGCCTTAGAGATCATTTGGGAATTATATGTCTCTAAATGTTGGATTCTAAAAGAGACTTTACTTTGGTAATTAAGACTGGTGACCAGACTTTGAGGAATATTTTCGTAAGTAAAGATCGATGCATCATGACTTATAGTTGAGCTAGATGATTTGAATAGTTGTATCATCGCCATGTGCTTGACCATATAGGACTTGGAATTTGTAATTGATCTCTCTTGATATTTTGTGGTTTGTAAATGAGAAATTCCTTTAGGTTTAGGATAGTGAGCCTAGAAGTGATTCGAATCGGAAAATTGGAATGGTGAGCCCATTCATCTTATGATTGGTGGTAATTATGCTTTTCCAAATATGATTATCTATGCTTGTGGATTCGAGTGTAATAATTGATTTGACTAAAGAGGTTCGAATATATTTAGGAATATTTCATGTGGATTATTTGATTGTGGGTTTTCCCTTGTCGATGGACCTTAGTTAATGCTAGTTGGATACTAGATATTTGGGTTCGTAGTCTGACCTTGTGATTGTCAAGAATTTTATAGGATCTAAGGATTTGAAAGCGGTTAAGCTATGACCGAAATGAGTTACGTTCTCTTGAGGACTAGCATATTAGCGGTGTCTGCGATGGTAAATGGATAATCCCTTAGAACGATGTGGCTATAATTTGGGTTTGGCAGAAATGCCCGAGAATTTGACCATGATGAATTTGGTATTTGAGTGGAGTGTTTAATATCTATCTCAGTTTTTAGGCTTTCTCCCTCTTTGAGCGAAATCCCTGCTGTTCTTTTCCCTCTTATCTATCTTGCCATGCTCACTTTTTGGAATAAAACATATCTTTGTATATCTTTCCTCTGTCGTTGCCCTTCTAGTTGGACTTCTATCGAATGGTTGTTTGTTGGACACTGTCCTTCTTTCCGCCATTACTCTTTTCGATAAGCCTTTTTGTTACAACCCTCGCGAATGCGGAAATAAGACATAACAAGCATGCGATTTATATAGCGGAAAATACGGTGTTATTAAAACTTTTAACATGCTAAGAGAAAAATACGAGGAATGTCAAAGAAATACAAACTAAAATAGAATATACTACAAAGAGACGAAGTCTCTCAAAATGTTATCAAATATCAAAGTTATTAGCAACTAGCTAAGAAACCGTCTAGGGGTGAGTCGTCGAGGCCAACGCCCGCTAGCTCACACCCGAACTCAAAATACAACAAGCAAAAATCCATCCACGCGAGCAACCTGTTCATCCATGAAAAACATGAACGCCACAGTCAGTGGGGAGTAACTCCGGGTTCTCCCAGCCATATCACAAATAACGAACTTAAACGGAAATACATAAGTAGAAGCATGTATATATAAATATACATGTGAATTACGAAAAGGATAAATAGGCAATTCAATATATATAAAGATATAGGTGCATGAGGTACAAATCGGTAACCATCATATTATAGATAAACTCGGGGAAGACACTCTTAGGCAACCATACACTCACTAGGGCTTGCATCACACCGTTAGCGGCATAAGCTTGATAAGATTGAGACTCGACAAACAAACCATGCCAAGTCATCCAACAATCACAAATAATCAATCATATAATCATCCATCCAAACGTACAAATACGTTGACAACATAGCAAGTATGATTAAAATCGCATCCACGGGATAAACATTTCCCTGAACGCATACACGATTAACATTTCATATATGTAGACTAATTTCCTCCTGGTAGGACGACGATATAAATATCCGATCCTAGTCTAAACCTGGCCAGACTCTCTAAATAACATTTTTCGATTCGACATGCGATAAACATTTCGCATCCAAGACTCGGTCAAACATAGAAGCCGAGTACCCCAAATTCGGTCAACTTTCACGAAAGAGGCGGAAAAGAGCACAAGCATCATAACAAGCGGTACGCTACATGCAATGACACCACCTCGCAAGTATACAACATTTGACGGCCGGGTCGATCAACGCAAAGCGTTCGCCTCCCAACAACGTTGTCATATGCCCACTAACACATGCAATTAAGCAGTAAGGATACACTCCTCGTTCTGACATTCCAGCCTTACGAGCGAGGAGGTAGCCGGGGGAATGAGAGTTCATAGCACAACAATTAGTGCTCAAACCATAACATATGCAAAACCGACTCAATGTGGGATATATCAAAACCCGTCACAAAACATGCGATACAAGCGAATGGAATATCATATATTCTAAATATGAATATTTAAAGTCATTACGTAAATTCATACAATAAACGAACCATGCGAATTATTATAAATGAAAACATAAGAAAGAAAAGTAAAGAGAAAACCAGCGTGTGCCAACCGGTCAGGTGGACCGGCTGCCGGCTACCCGGCTGGCACCATAGTCACACTTGAAAACCAATGAATATACAGCGTGTCTCAGCCGGTCAAAGGGACCGGCTGCCGGCTACCCGGCTGGGACCTATGTCATACGAGAAAATGAAGGAAGTATAGGGTGTGTCTCAGCCGGTCGGCATCATAATAGACATCAAAGTCTACACCATCTTCAGGTAAAGTCAACACCGGGGCGGTAGTCAACCTTTTCTTTAACTCTTGAAAAGCGGCTTAACAAGCTTCATTCCATACGAACTTGGATTCTTTCTTCAACAATTGGGTCATCGGTCTAGCAAGCTTTGAGAAATCCTTGACAAATCTACATTAATAACCAGCTAAACCAAGAAAACTTCGGACTTCTCTAACATCGGTCAGACTCTTCCAATCCACCACATCTTCAATTTTAGAAGGGTCTACCATCACACCTTCTTTAGAAATTACATGTCCAAGAAAGGACACTTTAGGTAACCAAAATTCACACTTGGAGAATTTGGCAAACCAATTCGGGAATGAGACACACTCGAACCAACTTCATTGCGGAAATCAAAGACACACCCATTCGGGAATGAGATCCCTTATAGGTTATTCTAACTCCTAAAGGACTCTTTAAATAAATCTTTTGATCTCTACACTCGAACCTAGCATGGTACAAAGCTAGCCAATCAATACCTAGAATTACATCAAACTCTCCTAGAGGAAACTTAAGGAGATTAGCGGGAAAGAGAGTTCCCGCAATAGAGATTGGAACATTAGGATAAAGAGTAGAACATGAGATAATTTCTCTGGATGGTAAGGATATGGAAGTATCCTCACTAGAAGTAGGCTCGATAGATAACTTATCAACATAAGTTGAAGACACAGAGGACATAGAAGCACTGGTATCAAATAGAATAAGACACGGTTACTCTAAGATTGAGAACATACCCGTAATTATCTCCGGATGAGCATCAGCTTCGGCTCGGCTTAGAACGAAGATAGATCCCTTGGGTTTGGCAATTGGAGGGGGCAACTTCCGATCGGGGCAATCATCATAACGGTGACCACTCTTTTGGCAAAAGAAACAAACATGAGGTCGGTTGTAACATGCTACACCGGGGTGGTGTGGTTGTCTACAACGGTTACAAAAGCGACCTTGAGCTTGAAGGGGAGCATATGGCCAAGGAGTGAAGGAAGGAGTGGAACTCTTCATCATTGCTTCATCTTTGATATCCCTCATGGAGTTCTTGGCCCATAGTGCATCATCATACAATTCTCCAAATGAGGTAGAATTTCTCCTCACCTTGCTTTGGAGTAAAGCACTAAGCTTGTTGCGGTAGTAGAAAGCTCGGTCCTCATCATCCTTGATGAGCCTTGGAGCAAAATGAGCAAGCTTGTTAAATTGGGTGTTGAAGTCTTGTGCCGACAAGTCACCCTGCTTGAAGTCAATAAATTCCTTGAGCCTTTGTTGCTTGAGCTCCTTAGGATAAAATCGGCCTTCTACAAGGGCCTTGAAGACCTCCCAATTGAAGTCGACATTAAGAGCAGCGGTGGGATTAGTAATCGCCCACCAATTATCGGCTTCCCTCACTAGAAAGTGTTTCGCAATCCTTACCTTGTCCTCTTCACGGACTTGGTATAAGTCAAACTGCTTCTCCATCTCTCGAAACCACTCCGAGAGCTCGGTAGGGTCCGGCTCTCCACCATAATGTATAATCTTGCTTCTGGCTATCTAGCCAGCCACCCAAGCGTAGCCTCCTAGGTGATTGTCTTCTCTATGAGGAGGGACTTGCTCGACGTGAGCATTAGCCACATCCTGTTGGTTTCTCAGAACATGAGTAAGAGCCTCAAGAATGACGTTCTCCACTACTCGAGGTCTAACCATCTTCATAACAGACAAAAACAAATCAAGTTAATCCTAACACTTAGCATAAATAAATAGAGATAATTAGTTAATTATATTTACAAAGAGTTGTAAAATAAATTAACTGGGCATTGTGGGACCCATTATATATTGATATAATGGTAAAATATCACTTAAACGTTAAGTGTATATTGATTATTAATTTGAGTCATATAATTGTTTTATGATCAAATTAACACTTAATTATACAAGATAATTAAGCATATGATTATAAGTATTTGTGGGACAAATATCAAAAATCAAAATAGACGATATTTCACATGTGGAGGCCGGATATAGTGCTAGTGGAGATCAATGATGATTGTTCTCATCTAATCCTACACTCCAACTTATGTTATGACATGTATAAAACATGATCATTATCATTATACAATCCCATACACTACCATAATGCATGTGAATAAAATAAGAAGAAAATCACCCATTTTGGGGCTTGTGGGTGCCGGCCATAGCGCCATAAAATCGGCATTAGTTGTTCATTTTTACTCGCTTGATTTTCATGCTTATTTCTAACTTCTCTTTCTAACTCAACAACTCTCTAAAAACTCACATGCAAACTAATATTTATACAATATTACTAGTGTAGTAATACAATAATATTAGTAGAATTAATTCTTACTTATTATCTAGTTAATAATAAGCTAAGATTATTTGGGTTTAAGCTTGGGTGCAACAAGAAGGAGACCTTCTACTTTGGAGGTTTTTTTATGGAGGATCATCCATTAATTTCATGCTCAAGAACAATAAGAAGGAGTTCTTATTGTGCCCATATTGAACCGAAAATTCTTAATGTAAGGATGTTTTCGTCTTATCTTTATATTTATGCTTTTATATTTGCATGCATGATAACTAGATCCTAAATCATTAAGTTAATGTAATTTAATGAACTAATTAGAGGAGTCTAATTAGAGGTCTAGAACTTTCATGTGGTATCAGAGCTCAATTGTTACATGCATGTTGATTTTAAGCTTTAAAATCGAGTTATACGATAACTTGGGTAAAATTGAAAATTTGTGTAAAAATATGGTTTCCACGAAATTTTTGATTTGCATGCATACCTACTGACCTCAAAATGGTTGTGGTCAAATTTGTTGATTTTAGGGATTAATTTGCTATTTATTTTTATTTATGGCCTTTAAATCATGTTAACATGCATTTTTTATGTTAAAAGTTAACTAAAAATAGTTGAATGTTGATTCTGGCTATGAAATTTTTATATGATCTCACATGCATGTTTTACATACTGTATGTAAAATTTCGTGACTTTTAATTATGTTTTGCATGATTTGATTTTTATGAGATAAAAGTCAATAAAGTGAGATTATTATTGTAAACCCCCAAAAGTACCCTATTTTTATATTAAAAATATTATACGGATACTTTTCAGCGAAATTTAGTTTTAGTTTAGAATTAAATTTCCCGTGTCTATTTTAGAAAATCCGTGTTCGTTTTCGGACTTTACGCGAGATTCCGAGTAAGTTATGTCTTAAGACGCTTATGGGCTTTTTCCCATATTTTCCCACTTACTCCCTCATACTCCCTCAAACCCTAACTCCCTCATTTTCCACTTACTTCTTCTTCTTCATCAAGTAACCACCAAAACCTAAGTTCAATACTTGCTCAATCTCAAACTCGTCACTACTCCTTCGTTACTTGCTCAAATCCGCTAATTTCCGTCTTAATCTTTCCCTCTCATCGTCCTGTATCTTAATTGGTAATAAAATTACCGTCTTTCTCACTTTTCAATTTATCCGTCTTTCTCAAAGGTGAATTATATTCATCTTTTACTATCTAATTGTAGGTGGAGACATTCTAGACCCCGACAAAGATTACTATCTAGTGGAGGAAGACTTAGAAATCGATTAAAGACGCGAAAAGGTAACGGTGAAGGGTTTCTCGATATCATTTACGTGTTTTAACGTGTTTTCTATGTTAGTAATCGTATTTAGAATAGGATTAGTAATCATAGGAATTGTGTTGTTGATGATAGTTGTTGTTAGTTGATATTTGATAATGAGAATTGATGATTTATGATGATAATTGAAGTTGGTTAATATTCATAAGTGTTGAAGTGACCATTTTCGTGCATATTGACCCCAGCTGGCCGACCGGCAGCCGGTCAGCTGATCGACTAGGGAGTTGGCCGTATTTTATTGGTGTTACGTAGAATTTTGGGCAAGAAATACGTCTCAGCCGGCCGACCGGCAGCCGGTCAGCCAACCGGCTGAGACACATCCTATGTTTTCCTTCATTTTCTCAAAGTGACTTTGGTCCCAGCCGGGTAGCCGGCAGCCGGTCCCTTTGACTGGCTGGGACACTCTGCATTTTCACTTGTTATCAAATGATACATTGGTGCCAGCCGGGTAGCCGGCTGCCGGTCCCCTTGACCGGCTGGCACACGCTGGAATTTTATTTACTTTTCTTTCTTATGTTTTCATTTATAATATTTCCGATGATTCGTTTATCGTATAAATTTACGTAACGACTTTAAATATTAATGTTTCGAATGTATGATATTCCATTCGCTTGTATCGCAGGTTTTATGACAGTTTTTCATATATCCCACTTTGAGTCGGTTTTTACACATGTTATGGTTTGAGCACTATTTGTTATGTGCTTTGTACTCTCATTCCCCTGGCTACCTCGACGTTCGTAAGGGTGGAATGTCGGAACGAGGAGTGTATCCTTACTGCTTAATTGCATGTGTTAGTGGGCATATGACGACGTTGTTGGGAGGCGAACGCTTTGCGTTGATCGACCCGGCCGTCAAATGTTGTATACTTGATGCAGCAGGAGCTGGGGCACAGGGCAGGGCAGAATCCAACAAGGGGGATCAAGGGGTGAGCATTGGTAACCAAGGGGAGGTCTACATGGGCATCCAGGGGTCAATCTGGGGACAAGGGATGGGTAACAAAGGGGAGAATTTCAAACTGATAAGTGCTAACCAGGACCATGTCACAATGAGGGTCCATGATAGCCAAGACACGAGCCAGGACATGAGCCAAGACACGAGCCAAGCTAACCAAAGACAAGCCTACCCACACCCAACCAGAAAATCACAAAAACAGCCTACAACAGCCACTTGGGGAAGCCATAACTACCACCACACTTCAAACCACCAGCTACCACCAAGCCCAGCTAAAACCTTACCCACCTAGGTCCAAAAAAGTCCTAGGGAATCAGTTCCAAAACACAACACAACTACCCTAAAAATCCAAATCAAAACAGCCTACCTAAAGCATAAAGCATAAAGCAGTCTTTCCATTTCTAACTAAAAACTGAAAGACTATCTCCAAAAGTCTTTCCTTGTCTTCCCTACTATTAGAACTACTGCAGAAGAAGGTCAAGGAGCATTGATGAGCCTCGTCCACAAGCTTCAAGCCAACACCAAGCAACAAACACAACCTGGAGCATGTCACTATCAAATGTCTGCATTTTGTCTGTTTCTTTTGTATTGTCAGCCTGTATTTGTAGCCAGTATTTTGTTATCTTTCAGCAACTAATCGTGGCCCTTAGATGATCCTCTAGGGTTGTATTAGATCAAGCATTGAGGCCTATATAAGGACCCATGCTCTTTTGTACAAGGCAGTTGTTATTGAATGAAAAAAACTGAGCATTGTTCTCATTTCTAAAATCTTTCCAACTTATGCATTGTCTTGGTTGAAAGTCAGGCCAGATAACTTCCTGTGCTAGGCTGTGGTTGTTGATCTAAGTCTGTGGCAAGTTAGATATCCCTGTGCTTAGACTGTGGGGTGTTTGCTTGTTGTTTAGTTCAAGACTGCTTACCTGTGCTAGGCTGTGGTAAGGAGTCTTAACTAGTCTAGTTTGTTGTTTGATTCCCTGTGTTGAGCTGTGGGAGTTGAGTAACATCCATATCCTGTGCTAGTTAAGAGTCAAGAGTCCAAATACACACACACCCCTATAATATCACTGCAATTCTGGCATCAGAGCTTTGGTTGTGAGGCCATTGTTATCCTAACTACAACAAAAACACAAAAAATAACCCAATGAGTGAAGAGAGGCTTGCAGGTATTGAAGGCAAGGTGGATCAGCTAGCAGGCACTGTCAATGTAGTGCTGGCTGCCTTGAACACTGTCATGGAGAACATTGCTCCTCCACTGAGGGGAAGACCACCCCCTAGAGGCAGAGGCAGAGGTCGTGGCCACATGGGCATGGGAAGAGGACAGCCCCTGCAGGAGGAAGAAGGGTCAGACTCAGGAGAAAGCAACAGAACCTATGAGGAGATCCCAGAGCACACTGACAAGCATCTCAAGGTAGAAATTCCTGAATTCTCTGGTAGTTTAAACCCTGATGATCTATTAGAATGGATTAGGGATGTTGAGAAGGTATTTGAATACAAGAGTTACTCTGATATTAAGTCTTTTAAAGTTGCTGTGCTAAGATTGAAAGGATATGCATCCCTATGGTTTGATAACTTAAAGCACCAAAGGATTAAGGAGGGTAAGGAACCTCTTAGGTCTTGGTCAAAACTGAAAAAGAAGATGCTAAACAAATTTGTCACTAAAGACTACACCCAAGATCTGTTCATTAAACTATCCAAACTGAAACAAGAAGAGAGGTCTGTAGAAGCATACCTAAGGGACTTTGAGCAATTGACTCTCCAGTGTGAGGTCAATGAGAAACCTGAGCAAAGGATTGCCAGATTCTTAGAGGGTCTAGATAGGAGCATTGCTGCTAGAGTAAGGATGCAACCTTTGTGGTCTTATGATGATGTTGTCAACCTGGCTTTGAGGGTTGAAAAAATGGGGAAAACCAAACCAGCTCTACCTAAGCCTGTTACTAGACCTGCATACAAACCTTACAGTGGTATTAGGATGGGAGAGACCCCTAAGACAACCAGCCAATCAACCACAGACAAAGGAAAGGGAGTTGTGAGCTCTAAACCCAACCCCACCCCAACTGAGAACAAAATCAGATGTTTCCAATGCCAAGGTTATGGTCACTTTAGGAAGGACTGTCCTTCTAAGAGAACCATGACACTTATGGAGGTAGAAGAGTGGGAGAAGGAGGGATTAGTTGAGTATGAGGTTGATGACAGCATGGTGTTAGAGGTAGTGACAGCTGAGGAGGAACCAATGCAGGACTTGGTCATGGCTCATCCTGACACAGGCCATAACTTGGTCCTATGGAGGGTCATGCACTCTCAACATACTCCATTGGAGGATGACCAGAGGTCCTTGATATTCAGAAGCAGATGCACCATTCAAGAGAGGGTCTGCAACTTAATCATTGATGGGGGGAGCTGTACCAATGTAGCTTCCATCACCCTAGTAAACAAGCTAAGCCTGATTACTCAAGAGCATCCACACCCCTACAAACTAAGATGGCTTAACAAGGGGGCTGAGGTGAGGGTTGATAGGCAATGCCTGGTGCCATTCTCTATTGGGAAGGTATACCAAGATGAAGTATTGTGTGATGTAGTACCAATGGATGCCTGTCACCTACTACTAGGAAGGCCTTGGGAGTTTGATAGGAACACCACTCATCAGGGGAGGGATAACACCTACAGTTTCAGGCATGGGGGAAAGAAGGTAACTTTGACACCTCTACCACCCAACCAGAGGAATTATGGGAGTCCCAATGTGCCAGAGAAGGTCAATGGGGTGTTGTTTTTATCAGAGGCATCTATGATCAAGGAGATGAAGCAAGAACAACCTGTGATCATCTTGCTATCTAAGGAAGTCACAGAAGGGGAAGGTTCCAAGTTGCCAGCAGAGGTTGAACCTTTGATCTTGAGATACAAGGAGGTCTTTCCAAGAGAATTACCAAATGGACTACCACCCCTAAGAGGGATTGAGCACCACATTGATTTGGTCCCAGGTTCTGTGCTGCCAAATAGGCCAGCCTACAGAAGTGACCCAACTGCCACCAAGGAGTTGCAGAAGCAGATTGAGGAGCTTATGAGCAAAGGGTTTGTGAGGGAGTCCCTAAGCCCTTGTGCTGTACCTGCTCTACTAGTGCCTAAGAAGGATGGCACCTGGAGGATGTGCACTGACAGCAGGGCAATCAACAACATTACAGTCAAGTATAGGTTCCCCATTCCAAGGCTAGATGACATGCTTGATGAGCTAAGTGGAGCTCAGGTCTTTTCTAAGATTGATCTAAGGCAGGGTTACCATCAGGTGAGGCTCAGAGAGGGGGATGAATGGAAGACTGCATTCAAGACAAAACATGGTCTGTATGAATGGCTTGTCATGCCATTTGGACTATCCAATGCACCAAGCACCTTCATGAGACTTATGACAGAAGTGTTGAGGCCTTGTTTGGGCAGGTTTGCTGTGGTTTACTTTGATGACATCCTAGTGTATAGTAGCAGCAGAGGGGAACATCTCAGGCACCTTGAAACAATCTTTGGGATCTTAAAGGAGCAGAAGCTGTATGGGAAGCTAGAGAAGTGTACCTTCATGGTTGAGGAGGTTGCATTTCTAGGGTACATTGTGTCAGGAAGAGGAATCTCAGTTGATCAGGAGAAGGTTGCAGCCATTCAAACATGGCCTACACCTAACACCATCACTGAGGTAAGGGGGTTCCATGGGTTGGCTTCATTCTATAGGAGGTTCATCAAGAACTTCAGTTCAGTTGTAGCACCCATCACTGAGTGCTTGAAGAAAGGGGAGTTTCAGTGGACTGAGGAGGCCCAACAATCCTTTGAGAGGATCAAGAGATTGATGTGTGAGACTCCAATCCTTAAACTACCTGACTTTGATCAGCTGTTTGAGGTGGAATGTGATGCTAGTGGGGTTGGCATTGGGGCAGTGTTGATACAAGGGCAAAAGCCAGTTGCTTATTTCAGTGAGAAACTGAATGGTGCCAAGCTCAAGTACTCCACTTATGATAAGGAATTCTATGCCATCATCAGAGCAGTCATGCATTGGGGGCACTACTTGAAGCCAAAGCCTTTTGTTCTGCACTCAGATCATGAGGCCTTGAAATATATCAGTGGCCAACACAAACTAAATCACAGACATGCCAAGTGGGTAGAGTTTCTACAATCCTTTACATTCTCTAGTAAGTACAAGGAAGGGAAACAGAATGTTGTGGCAGATGCACTGTCAAGGAGGCATTCTTTGCTAGCAGTCATGGAGCAAAGGGTGTTGGGGTTTGAATTTCTGAAGGAATTGTACAAGGAGGACCCTGACTTTGCTGAGGAATGGATCACACAAACTGGAGGAGGAAGGACTCAAGGGGGGAAGTACATGCTGCAGGAGGGGTTCTTGTTCCAAGGAAACAAGCTATGCATCCCAAGGGGTTCTTACAGGGATCTACTCATCAGGGAAGTACACTCAGGGGGACTAGGGGGACACTTTGGGGTTCAAAAGACACTTGAAATACTGCAGGATCAATTCTACTGGCCCAGGATGATAGGGGATGTTCAAGTTGTCCTCAGGAGGTGCTCCACATGTCAACAAGCCAAGAGTTCTTTCCAGACTGGACCTTACACTCCACTACCAGTGCCAAACAAACCTTGGGAGGATGTGAGCATGGACTTTATTGTTGCACTACCTAGAACACAAAGAGGTAAGGATTCTGTAATGGTTGTTGTTGACAGGTTTAGCAAGATGGCTCACTTTGTGGCTTGCAAGAAGACTGAGGATGCTGCAAGTGTTGCTGAGCTATACTTGAAGGAGATTGTGAGGCTACATGGGGTTCCTAAGTCAATAGTCTCAGACAGGGATGTTAAGTTCATGAGTTACTTCTGGAAAACACTATGGAGGCTCTTGAAGACCAGGCTTTTGTTCAGCACTTCTCACCACCCTCAGACTGATGGCCAAACTGAGGTCACAAACAAGACTCTAGGGAGGATCTTGAGGTGTCTGGTAAGCAAGTCCTTGAAGGATTGGGACTTGAAGCTAGCTCATGCTGAGTTTGCTTTCAACAGAGCACCCTCATCTGCAACAGGTCACAGTCCATTTGAGGTTGTCTATGGGATTAATCCACTTATGCCACTGGAATTAGCTAACATACCAAGGGAGGAGGTGAACTTTGATGCAAAGAGGAGGGTTGAACAGATGGTGAAGCTTCATGAGGCAGCCAGAAAGCAAATAGAAAGGGCAAATGAGAGGTACAAGAAACAGTCAAAGGTTCCTAGGTCCAAGAAGGAGTTTGTGTCAGGGGATTTAGTGTGGCTCCACTTGAGGAAGGAGAGGTTCCCAGCTAGGAGGAAGAACAAACTCATGCCTAGAGCTGATGGTCCATTTGAGATCATAGAAAGTGTTGGTCCTAATGCATATAAGGTTGATCTACCAGGAGACTATGGGGTTCATGGCACTTTCAATGTAGGGGATCTCAGTCCATACTATGGGGATTCTGGAGATGAGGAGGCTACAGGCTTGAGGACAAGCCCAATTCAACCAGGGGAGGATGCAGCAGGAGCTGGGGCACAGGGCAGGGCAGAATCCAACAAGGGGGATCAAGGGGTGAGCATTGGTAACCAAGGGGAGGTCTACATGGGCATCCAGGGGTCAATCTGGGGACAAGGGATGGGTAACAAAGGGGAGAATTTCAACCTGATAAGTGCTAACCAGGACCATGTCATAATGAGGGTCCATGACAGCCAAGACACGAGCCAGGACATGAGCCAAGACACGAGCCAAGCTAACCAAAGACAAGCCTACCCACACCCAACCAGAAAATCACAAAAATAGCCTACAACAGCCACTTGGGGAAGCCATAACTACCACCACACTTCAAACCACCAGCTACCACCAAGCCCAGCTAAAACCTTACCCACCTAGGTCCAAAAAAGTCCTAGGGAATCAGTTCCAAAACACAACACAACTACCCTAAAAATCCAAATCAAAACAGCCTACCTAAAGCATAAAGCATAAAGCAGTCTTTCCATTTCTAGCTAAAAACTGAAAGACTATCTCCAAAAGTCTTTCCTTGTCTTCCCTACTATTAGAACTACTGCAGAAGAAGGTCAAGGAGCATTGATGAGCCTCGTCCACAAGCTTCAAGCCAACACCAAGCAACAAACACAACCTGGAGCATGTCACTATCAAATGTCTGCATTTTGTCTGTTTTCTTTTGTATTGTCAGCCTGTATTTGTAGCCAGTATTTTGTTATCTTTCAGCAACTAATCGTGGCCCTTAGATGATCCTCTAGGGTTGTATTAGATCAAGCATTGAGGCCTATATAAGGACCCATGCTCTTTTGTACAAGGCAGTTGTTATTGAATGAAAAAAACTGAGCATTGTTCTCATTTCTAAAATCTTTCCAACTTATGCATTGTCTTGGTTGAAAGTCAGGCCAGATAACTTCCTGTGCTAGGCTGTGGTTGTTGATCTAAGTCTGTGGCAAAATAGATATCCCTGTGCTTAGACTGTGGGGTGTTTGCTTGTTGTTTAGTTTAAGACTACTTACCTGTGCTAGGCTGTGGTAAGGAGTCTTAACTAGTCTAGTTTGTTGTTTGATTCCCTGTGTTGAGCTGTGGGAGTTGAGTAACATCCATATCCTGTGCTAGTTAAGAGTCAAGAGTCCAAATACACACACACCCCTATAATATCACTGCACTTGCGAGGTGGTGTCATTGCATGTAGCGTACCGCTTGTTATGATGCTTGTGCTCTTTTCCGCCTCTTTCGTGAAGGTTGACCGAATTTGGGGTACTCGGCGTCTATGATTGACCGAGTCTTGGATGCGGAATGTTTATCGCATGTCGAATCGGAAAATGTGATTCCGAGAGTCTGGCCAGGTTTAGACTAGGACCGTATTATGATCGTCGTTCTACCAGGAGGAAATTAGTCTAAATATACGAAATGTATTGAATCGTGTAGGCATTCAGGGAAATGTTTATCCCGTGGATGCGATTTTAATCATACCTCCCATGTACACGGTGCTAGTGCGTGTCATTTACCGTGAGAGATGTTGTCAATGTATTGTACGTTTGAAGGGATGATTATGATTGATTATTTGTGATCTTTGGATGACTGGGCATGGTTTGTTCGTCGAGTCTCAATCTTATCAAACTTATGCCGCTAACGGTGAGATGCAAGCCCTAGTGAGTGTATGGTTGCCTAAGAGTGTCATCCCCGAGTCTATCTATAGTATGATGGTTACGGATTTGTACTTCATGTGCTCTTATCTATATATATTGAATTGTCTATTTCTCCTTCTCATATTTCACATGTATATCTATATATGCATGCTTCTATTTCGTATTACCGTTTAAGTATGTTTATTGTGATATGGCTGGGAGAACCCGGAGTTACTCCCCACTGACTGTGGCGTTCATGTTTTTCATGGATGAACAGGTTGCTTGATTGGATGGCTTTTTACTTGTGGTATTTTGGGTTCAGGTGTGGGCTAGCGGGCGTTGGCCTGGATGAGTCACCTCTAGACGTTGTTTAACTAGTTGCTAATAACTTTGATGTTGGATAGCATTTTGAGAGACTACGTCTCTTGTAGTATTTTATATTTTGGTTTGTAATTATTGACATTCCTCGTACCTTTCTATTTGCATGTAAAAAGTTTTAAAAACACCGTATTATTCGCTATATAAATCACATGCTTGTTATGTTTTATTTCCGCATTGGCGAGGGTTGTCACAATTATGATCATATAATTTAAACGTCCTTTTATGGTCTTGAAAATTTTTGGTACATTTTATAATCTGATTTATATCATCTTGGTGAAATTTTATAATTTTTTTCACTATTTTACTATATTTAATGGTTTTTATTTGATAAAACCGTTGAATATTGAGTTATTTGTTCATAAAATTTATTCAAAATTTTTGGGCAAATGTTTCTGTTTTTAGAGTTCCTGGAAATGTTCCAGAATGTACAAAATTTTTGGTTTCAAATTTTTATGAGTTTTATATTTTATTTTGGGTTTATTTCATAAATGTTATGATTAAACCTCTATAATTAGCAAATACGATCAACTCGAACTAATTAAATACAAACAAAGTTAGTGGGGACTAATTTTGAGTTCTTAATCAGTTTAGATAATTAGTTTGAGCTTAAATACGATTTAAGTGTTGATTAGTGATTTTTAATGGTTAAAAATCGATAAAATCCATAAAACCGAGCTAGAATGAGTATGATAAGTATTAAGGACGATTTTGGTATGATTTTTACAGCATTTTATTTATGTTGTTATTGTTGAATGAATGAATGTCATTTGTTTAATTTTTAATGCAAGTTGTACCTAGTATGGCCTAGATTATTTTAATCGGTATTACCCGTAATGTAAGGGAATACCGATTCGGTTATAATTTTATTTGCGATCTCGTATCGCCGTTTGTAATAATTTAATTTCATTTCTAGATCAAATGTATAATAGGAATTTTATTTGTATCTTTTGTAACTAATTATTACGAAGACGAAGATTCCCGAAGTCGATGTTTCAAAAGACGGTGCCTTTTTGGAGCGTGTTCCATGAAGAGGCAAGGGGCCAAGGAGTTGGTTTTCGATTTTGTAATCTACTAGTTAATTAGATTAGCAAGGTGGCCATACTAGGATTTATTTATTTGCTTGATTTATGTTTTTCCGCACATTCCAAAATCGCCAAACATGCATTTTTATTTCTCGATTGTCAATTTAAAGTTATTCAAAATTCATCGACTTAGTTCGCTTATAGGGAATTAATAACTAAATTGACAAGACCTCTCACATGACTTAAAAAATTGAGATTAGCCTTACCAATTAGTAATACCTATGAATCCCGTGTTCATTAGGGCTACCACGCTCGTGGGTCCCTTTTTACCTCGGCTAAGTAGGGTGATACGATCACAAGCTAAAATTGGATTGGACTCAATGAGATAAGCGTTATCTTGGGACTAGGAGATGGATTTAGAACTGGACTCAATGAGATACGATCACAAGCTAAAATTGGATTGGACTCAAGTATTGACTTACCATTTTTAGATAAAGGTAGCATACGATGACTATTTTTGTCTAAAGATGGGTCTTGGAATCACTTGTATAATTTCGCGAGGGGTCATTATATGAGTGACTTGTTTAAAATTGTTTTACAAGTAAATTATAAGCAATGAATGTTTATTTTCCGTTCATATTTATTTTAATCGCGCAATCACGAATATTTTTCCTTCTACGAACTTGTAAATCCTTTCAATCGTGGAAAGGAGTTTCCATTATTTTATACGGTAGCGTTTTGATTGCGATCTCCGTTTAAACCACCGTAGCTAATGACCAAATGAATTTTTCTTGATCCTCATATTCACCATTGCAAATATCTCTTATGAAGAGTATATGAATAAGTCACACTTAGTTAAAAACGTTTTGATTTTGTTTTAGTTACGTTTTCTTATTACAACGGTGCATCAATCTTTTGCTCCTACGAAAATATTTATAATTTTTTGGGTATGTCGTCATAATGCTCCTTATCGAGGCTTACCTCAAAAGAGGCTAAATCAGTTAGGACGACTAGGTTAATCGATTTTTTAAAATCGTGAATAACTAAATATTGTAGTCACTTCATGAAAGGTTTATCCTTTTGAAGGTAAAACCATGAATAAAATGAAGAAAATTCTTCATTGTATTTCTAATCTATTGGTCTAAATAGAGATTCATGAAAGTGAGTGGGAGCTCTAGGAAAGACGTTTTATTCTTGATTGTTAAGAATATGAGGAGGTTCAAGAGTAGGTTGGAACGATGTTAGCACAAGGCAAGGGAAAAAGGCAAGGCTATTTTGAACAGTAAAGTCAAAACCCAAGCGAGATGTCGAACCCAACTTTTGATGATTCTATTTTACAGTGTAAGACACTAAAAAAGAATTTGCCCCAAGTTTTCTAAAGAGTTAGAAATTGGATGTACTATTTTCACCCATAATATCTATATGAACGACATTTATTTTGCTAAATGCAATTTTTTTGGGTATTAGATACCCATTATGGTTTTCATCGATGTATTCAATGCATATAATAATGATTCGTGCGACGACTAGCCATGATTAAATGTCGACCTACAAGGGAAATATAACTATTGTAGTTTTATTTTTAAAAAGACATATAAAAGTTATAATGTGATCAATCTAGTTTTGAATTTAGACGCATACTTTAATAAAAGTTATTATGTACATAACCTCTAAATAAAGAATATAGTATCCACTTTAGTGTGCGACACAAGTGTTTCACTTTTGTGAATGGGACAAACGTTGTATCTTAATTCTTGACCTAAAACTGGAAATTACTTGTCATATAGATTGTAAAAGGCTCAAAATTGGTGACTCAAATTTAATCTTAATTCTGGATTGTGTAGCACAAAAAAGGCGAGTATCGAATAGTATCCCTAAACCATTTGATTTTGAATCTTATGGTGCGTGCAAATCTTGTATTCAAGGCAAGATGATTCGTGCCCTTTTTATTGAAAAGGAAATCGAACTAGTGAGTTGGTGATATGTATGGTCCAATCACAACCAGAGATGGTTATGACTATTTCACTTTATTTACCGACGATTTAAGTGGATATTATAATTGATTCTACTTAATGAGGTGCTATGAGAAATCTTTGAAAAGTTCAAAGAGCTTCAATGTGAAGTAGTTAACCACCAAGAGTATTAGATCAAGGACTTACGACCAAATCGTAAAAGAAATATCTAAGTATTGACTTTGATTTTCACCAAAAGTATTGTGAAATGGTTTCACGAGTTAATTTCTCTAACACACATTATGAGATAAGGTGTTGTTGAATAGAGAAACAGAACCTTATACGATATGGTTTTGTCTTTGTCAAGTCAAACTGAGCCATTTGACTAACCTTGGGATCTTATTATTTTGTCTGCTATTTCTTTTCCCACCATATCAAAGCACATTTAAATCAGTCTGATTTTATTCCATATACGATATGGATAGGTAGCGTACCTAATTTATAAGTTATCCGAATGAAACAAGTGCTCAATAATCCTACATTGACCACGAGAACAAAGCGTTTGTGACTCGTGATGCTGTCTTTCAATAAAAATACGATTATTTCTTGATAAGACAGAGTGGGAGAAAATGTTTCAAGAGCCACAAACTGAGCATTTGGTCCGGAAAAGGTTTCCTCATTGCTTGTTCAGTAGTTATTTCTACGGAACCTTGGAGGTGAGGTAGAATTTTTCACTCTTTGATAGTGATGAGTTCGTATTACTTTTAAAAAGTAACTCACCTGTGAATTATAAAAGACTGTTTCTAGTCCCAACTTCTTGCTATGGCTTAGAGTCATTCGTAATGTACTCAATGCATAATGGTCAGGTATGTGACCTGGTAAATTTTACTTGAAAAAGTACGACCTCTTCAATGTAAATTGATTTTTAAGATCGAAATTTGCATGGATGAACATAAAAATGTTTTCAAAGATAAATTGGTAGGCAAAAAGTTTACACCAATTGAAATGCTTTGATCCATTCGGAAAACCTTAATTATTAAAGCATATCATAATAGTATGATGGGCAATTGGATCATAAGAACCACTTTCTTGAATACGATTCTAGAAGAGGTAATATATTTTATATTCACCTGTGGGTTCGAAGATCCTAATTATCCTAAGTTAATTTGCAAGCTTAAGAGGATGTCTTAAGTAAGCACTAAAGAGTTGGAATTAGTGTGTCAATCATGTCATAATATATTTCTCGATATCTCGAGGAATTATGTTGATATATGAAGTTCAGTGGGAGTAATGTGGTATGAATCGGTTTTATATTTGGAGACATATTGATCATTTTAGATGATTTTGGAGAAGTAGAATACATCTCTTAGATATCTGGATTTATGGAGATAAATCTAAAAGGGTATTAGCATTAAGTCAAAAGTCTTATGTTGATAAGATCTTTGACTAGTTCAAGCAAATTGAACACATGATAATTGATTCCTTTTGCTTCCGCTGCGGGATCAATTATATACGTTGTGATGTATACTCAATCCGACATTTCGCATGCCTTGAGCATGACGAATAATTTGCAATCAAATCCAAGTGAGAGTCACTTGATAGCCATAAAGAACATCCTTAAGTACTTGCGAAGGACTAAAGATATGTTCCATGTGTTTGGAGTTTACAATGAGTTGTGTGTAAGGGGTTACACAGACTTCAGTTTCCAAACTGATCAAAGTGATTTGAAATCACGAACTGGCTGTGTTTTATAGAAGATTTATCTGTTGGAAGAGTTCCAAGCAGAAAAGACTATTGGAAAGGTTCCAAGTAGGAGTGACATTACCAAATATAAATGTCATGTATCCGATGGAAATGTTCCAGACAGTTTATCATTGCGGATTTCACAACGGAAATGGAGTACATTGCATCATATGATGATGCATATGAAAGTAGCATGGATTCGACAGTTTTGGAGGGACTAGAAGTAGTTCCTATATTTGTATATCCTATCCCATGATACTGTAAAACAGTGGGAGCTACCTTTAGGCCAAGAGTCCTAAGTCTAGATTTAAAGCTAGACACGTACTCAGAAAGTTTTATGTAATAAGAGATTACGTAGACAAAGAGAAATAGCAATCACAAAGATGGGAAAGATGCAAGTATTGTTAATCCATTAGCCATGCCTTTTGCAGGCTGAACATGATAGTCATGTCAATTCAATGGGGATTGAAATATGTACCTCAATTGCTAGAGATTATGAGATTTGAAATTATTGATAGCGTATCAATTTTTCCAAATATTTGATAATTGCATTCATTGTTTGACTAAATTTTAATACTTTGTTTATCCGAATTGGTTGAAAGAAAGGTTGAACCCAATTCAAGTGAACATGATGAACTTAGTGTTTTGTCCCTAGTCACTCATTTGAGGTGACGTCTCGAAGTGACTAGATTGTAAGTCGATCGATGGTTGGTTCAGCATCATGGGGTCATGGAGATGACTGGTCGTTTACATAGACAGACTGTTGAGCCACTCTGTCGGGCAGTGACCATAATAGAGTCCCTTATCAAAATTGTTGAAGCCTGGTCGTGGCGGGGATTTCTATTTTACTCCTATGAGTCAATTCTTTAGACTGGCGACCATTTACCTGAGTCGGTGTAGTTTCCGGTTGACTTTGGTTTTTGTCCTAGGTCGTGCCGTGAAAGGAGGCCGATGGACATCTTCTGGGTCATGGTGATCTACATCATACAGTGTAAGATGGGTCAACAGGAATTGTCCACCCACGTTGGGTATTAACATCTTCGGGCCACTCGAGGAGTAGTAACTGGAAATGCGTGGCCACGCTCGGAAGAGATCTCTGGTAGATTTTCCGGTCAGACAGTTACTCTCCCAGATCGTGAAAACCACTCTATTTATAATTTTCAATTGCAAGTGCGACCTGTAAGACACCTTGCAATGAGTGGGAGGATGTGACGCAAAAGAGACAAGAGAATCGGTAGCGCACAACTTGTCGAGACAAGTGGGAGATATTGTGGGAGGAGGAGTCCTCCGCAATAGTGTTGCTACGTACACAGCTTGTATCGGACAAGTGGGAGATTGTTGGAGTAAGTGTCCTCCACAATAGTGCATTTATATAATAAATCTCATTTTGGAATATACGTGGCATGATTAGTATATTTTGATACTCCACGTCAGTTGATTAACGTAAATCGGTAACGCTCGGCTGACTAGAGTTTGACGTTATTAACGTATGACGGTGTTGATCAACTGATCCCTTTAGGTCACACCTATAGGATGAGACCCAAATAGAATACTAATTATTTGTATACGATACAGTTTAATTAGGGCATTACATATATTTGATATGTACGTTTAGTTACGAGAGTTAATTATTGGAAATTGAGTTAGGAACTCATTCCACTTAAATTTATTAGTCAATTATACGATAACTGACTGAATAAATTTTACGTCTTATTTTAATACAATTAAATAAGATTTAATTTAGTGATTAATCGTTGATTCATTAAATTAGTTGAGGTAATGCATATATTTTTGAGGTAGAGATAATTAGTTAATTATATTTACAAGGAGTTGTAAAATAAATTAACTGTGCATTGTGGGATCTATTATATATTGATATAATGGTAAAATATCACTTAAAGGTTAAATGTATATTGATTATTAATTTGAGTCATATAATTGTTTTATGATCAAATTAACACTTAATTATACAAGATAATTAAGCATATGAATATAAGTATTTGTGGGACAAATATCAAAAATCAAAATGGACCATAGTACTCTAGTGGAGGCCGGATTCCATGTATTGTCATTTAGTCCTACACTCCACCTTATGTTATGACATGTATGACACATGATCATTATCATTATACAATCCCATACACTACCATTATGCATGTGAATAAAATAAGAAGAAAATCACCCATTCTGGGGCTTGTGGGTGCCGGCCATAGTGCCATAAAATGGGCATTAGTTGTTCATTTTTACTCACTTGATTTTCATACTTATTTCTAACTTCTCTTTCTAACTCAACAACTCTCTAAAAACTCATATGCAAACTAATATTTATACCATATTACTAGTGTAGTAATACAAAAATATTACTAGTATTAATTCTTACTTATTATCTAGTTAATAATAAGCTAAGATTATTTGGGTTTAATCTTGGGTGCAACAAGAAGGAGTCCTTCTACTTTGGAGGTTGTTTTATGGAGGATTATCCATTAATTTCATGCTCAAGAACAATAAGAAAGAGTTCTTATTGTGCCCATATTGAACCGAAATCTCCCAATGTAAGGATATTTTTGTCTTATCTTTATACTTATGCTTTTATATTTGCATGCATGATAACTGCAACAGGAGTTCAATGCCAAGTTCAAAGACAAGACCAACCAACCTATGATCAGTCTAACCATAACCCAATATCAGCCTCACCCTATGTCAAAAGCTATCTTAATGCCTTGTATAATCCAGGCCCATGCAAACAAGCCATGACACGAGCCATTGATAGCCATGACACGAGCCAGGGCAAGCCAAGACACAAGACAAACTCACAAAACAAGCCAGCAAGCCTTCAGGGAATTCAGTCAGCAGCAGCACCTTGGGGAGGGTCCCAGGGTAACTTCCAAGCTTAGGAACTTCAAACCAAGTATGGGGTTTGGTTCTAGGGAGGGTCTACTACCTTTTTGTCCAGGGAACCTTCCTTAGAAAACGCCAGGAACACCTCTCAAAACAAAAGCCAAGTTCACCAGTCCAGTTCTCACCTATCCAGGAGCAGTTCAGCTGTCACTATCAAAGTTTCTTCTTTTGGCCAAGCAGACTCGAGGGCTTTTTGTTCAGACTTTGGGGACTAATACTACTCCATTTTAGGACCAGAACACCAAGCAAAAAGTTCACTATGTACCATATAACAAAGCAGCAGCAAGGCAACAAGAAACCTGTCTCTTTCAGAAATTTTTTCTGATGTTTACTTTATTTCAGTTTGTATCAGTTTGTAGTTGTTATTTTGTTTTCTTTTGAGGATCATTACTAGCCTTAGATGTGTTTGGACGTTCAAGATGTAATCCTATTGCCTATATAAGGCTTGTTTCGAATGAATGAAAGGCAGATTTGAAGTAAACACAAAAACTAAAACCTTTGTTTCTATTATCATCTCTTGGCTATGTGCTTGAGAAACCTTCCATTGATGTGTGCTTGGAAGTGAGCTTAGACCCTTAGCTGTGTACTGGGATCAAGGTTCAACCCTCAACCATTGGCTTTGTGCTTTGGTTAAGGTTCTATCTCCTTCTTTCAGCATTCAGTCCAAACAAAAACAGACCAAACTCCAAGTGTATGACCTTAGTTCTATTTATGTTGTTTTAGCTTGTTTTCTGAATAATTCTGTTGCAAATTGGTATCAGAGCTTTGGTTTGTGAGTTCATTTACCTAACCACAAAAATCAACCATGAGTGAAGAGAGAATTACAGGTCTTGAAACCACAGTTCAAGGTCTTGTCAGAACTGTGATGGAAGTCTCCAGGTCTGTCAATGAACTTCTTGAGGGCCAACAGAACAATGACACAAGAGGAGGCAGAGGCCGAGGAAGAGGAGCACATTTCCCAGAAGGTGGAGGAAGGAGGAGGCAACCTGTAGATCAATTTGAAATGTCAGACTCAGATGGCTCAGATCAAAGTCTTCTCAGACACCAAGACAAAGACATAAAGGTAGAAATCCATGACTTTCTAGGTAGCATGAACCCTGATGATTTCCTAGATTGGTTGTGGTCTGTAGAAAGAGTCTTTGAGTTTAAAGGATACACTGATAGAAAGGCTTTTAAGGTTGCTATCATGAAACTAAAAGGTTATGCCTCACTGTGGTATGAAAACATGAAAACCTTGAGGGTTAGGGAAGGGAAAGAGCCTGTTAAGTCATGGCTCAAACTGAAAAAGAAAATGAGGGCTAAGTTTGTCTCTAGGGACTACACTCAGGACATGTTCATTAAGCTCACTCACCTGAAACAAGACCAAAGACCTGTAGAGTCTTATCTAAGGGACTTTGAACAACTCACACTGCAATGTGAGGTTGTTGAGAAATCGGAGCAAAAGATAGCAAGGTTCTTAGAAGGTTTGGATGAGAGGATAGCTAGTAAAGTCAGGCTACAAAATATATACTCCTTTGAGGAAGCTGTCAACTTGTCTTTAAGGGTAGAAAAGTTGGGAAAAGGAAAAGCCAGTGCCTCTAAGACACCTGCTAGAACCCCTACCTTCAAACCCTTTATAGGAGTCAAGATAGGAGAACCTGTGGTTCCTACTAAGACTCCTTTCAACCCAGATAAAGGCAAGGCTGTTGATGCAGGCCAAAGAAAAACTACCCCTCTCAAAAAGTGTTTTCAATTTCAAGGATATGGACATTTTGCTAGAGAATATCCATCTAAAAGAGCTCTGAGCACCTAGAAGTAATTCATTGGGGAGAGGATGAGGTGTTGGTCTGTGATGATGAAATGGAAGAGCCTGAGATAGAGGCTAGTGAGGAGTTGATAGAGCCTAATGCTGGGTTAAGTCTAGTGACATGGAGGGTAATGCACACACAACCCCAACCCTTAGAGGAAGATCAAAGACACCAGATCTTTAGAACCAGGTGTACCATTAAAGGGAGGGTTTGTAATCTGATTGTGGATGGAGGTAGCTGCACCAATGTAGCTTCTAAAACACTGGTGGATGAACTAACATTGCCCACCAAAGACCACCCTCAACCTTACAAGCTTAGGTGGCTGAACAAGGGGGCTGAAGTTAAGGTAGATCAACAGTGTGTTGTCCCATTTTCTATTGGTAAGGGATATGCTGATGAGGCCTTGTGTGATGTATTGCCCATGGATGCTTGTCACCTTCTATTGGGGAGGCCTTGGGAGTTTGATAGGGATGTTGTCCATCAGGGAAGGGACAACATTTACTTTTTCAGGTTTGGGAAGAAGAAAATCATCTTAGCTCCTTTACCCCCTATCCTGAAAGGGAACCCTCCACTCTGAACTGAAGCTGCTAAGGAAGTTCTGCTGTTGAGTGAATCAGAAATGGAGCAAGAGTTAAATGATCTCAGACCAGTCTATGTCCTCCTCACCAAGGAGGTAGGGGAAGGTTCTAACCAGGTTCCTGAAGAGGTACAAGCCTTGCTGAAAGCCTATGAGGATGTTTTCCCTGCTGAACTACCTAGTGGGTTACCCCCACTAAGGGGAATTGAGCACCACATTGATCTGGTGCCTGGGGCTGTCCTTCCAAACAAGGCAGCTTATAGAAGTGACCCCAGGGCTGTAAGTTTCTTAAACTCGATATTAGACACTTCTAATATCATTATACATTTAGTTTACTCTTAAACTAAATAAATCTTATGCATGCATAACAAAATAAGACATAGATAAGAAGAACTTTTCCTTACATTGATCTTATGACAAATATGGGCACAAAATAGGACTCCTTCCTACTTTGTTCTTGAGCTTATAATGTTAGGGATGAACTTCCAAGTTCTAAGTGTTAGAACACTCCTATTAGATGCACCCAAGACTACCCCTTTAATCACTACTAAAAGATACTACACTAGTATACTATGGTAGTCTCCCTTAAAATAATCTAATAACCTCTTATTACTACACTAGTAATGTTACTAGAAAATTTGAACACTAGAAATAGAACTTCTTAAGTTTTAGTGAGAAGTTGGAGAAAGAGTAGAGAGATAAGCAATTTTGCATGTATGAATTATTATGAGATGGAGTAGTATAAATAAGAGGAAAAACAAGCCCTATTTGGCTTGCTCAAAACCGGTCACACACACCCCACATGGGTGGGGTGTTGTCACTTCCAATTGTTCTTAACAATGTAAAAAGGTTGAGTGTTGGTAATAGTTTTGGGTATGATTATGTCTAATTCCCAATTAGAATAATACACAAAAATAATCACCCTCTTGGTACACTACCAAAACCTGTTCACTCATGTAATATGGGTGTCCATTTTATTTTTGCAATTTGTCATTTGTCACAAGTGTGACATGTGACATGTAACATGTAATTTTGCTTATAAATGTGCATTTAACCAATTTAAATGCAATTTCATAACAAATAAATTAGACTTAACATTTTAAGTCACATTTTATAATTACATGTAAATAAAATGGGTCCTCTCATATTTGGTTAATATAATCTACAACAGTTTGTAATTATAATCGACCAATTTCACTTATCTCAAATGTTTCATAAACATAATGCATTCTTAGTAATATAAAAATTAAATTACCAAAATGAATCTTATTTAATCATATTACAATAAGATATATTTCTCACTCACAAATTAAACTTGGTTCATTTTAAGGGATTAATTAATCTGTGACACCCTCAAATTTGCGGAAAGAAAAAAAATAATTTAAATAAATAAAAGATGAGAATACGTTTCTAATAGGTTCACTTTAGTGAAAATCGGTAAATTTTAAAACCGGAACCTACTATTAAATATATTCATCATAACGAAGGTGTCTTAAATAAAAAGGTTCATAACAAAAAAAGGGAATAATATTATACATAAGAAATATCCAAAACGGGAGACATATCTCCCGTATAAATACGGAAATAAAAGAGTGTATATAATATACAATCCTAAGAACCGAATATAGGTCCAAGGTAAATACTTCGCTCGCTAGCTCGTCAATGTACCCAAGTATGCATCACAAACCTGCCAACCGCATTAAATATAAACACGGAAGCCACAGTCAGTGGGGAGTAACTCCGAGTTCTCCCAGCCACGAAATGTCGAGTTTAATAAAACATGAATAACATAAAAGAATGTATATGGAAAATACAAAACCTTAACATATACGATATGCTTTTCATGTTATGAAACAAATAACTAACATATAACCTAGCATATGAAAGCTATCATGTGAATCTGTTAACAACCTATAACACAAGGTAGGGAAGCTGGTATGCTAGCTCAGAGGTTACTTTAAAACATGGCCATGATACACTCAACCCTAATCATACAAAATATCATGTGAATCAGTTAACAACCGGTAATCCAAACTCTATCAACCTTAGCCGGCTTGCATCTCACCTTCTAAGATTCATAGAATCATCAAACATGAAAGACCAATACTTCTAGAAACAGGCATAAGTTCTAGCACATCAATAGTCGACTTCTGTAACTCGAGGCTATACCACAAGGTAGGAAAACATCCTAGTCCTAGACTGATCAGACCTAGCGACAACAGCTATTCCCATTCCCCGTCTCATGACCAAAAGTACATAAGAATCTCACTTAGGCGACCCCCTAAGCAGAGTTGGCTAGTACTTAAGCTGGCTCCATTCCCAAATTTGGAACTATTAGGCAGCCATGCCCCGACTTGGAGATAAACCCCCCAGGCCGTGACACAAAAGCTATTAACATGAACTATATACTCGTTAAAGATAGTACGGCCTATCAATGTCATGGTCCAAGATACTCATTTAGAATTAGAATGGTCAAGACGCCATATACTCATAATTCTCTATGGGTACTTAGTCAACACGACACATATCATACAATCAAACAGTCACGGGAAAAACTCCTATCATGTGACTAATTGCATATAAATCATATTCAAATAATCATATCGCCTCATATCTACTAAGGCTAATTCATTAATTAAATACAACCTTACTTGAAGACAAATCCCCGACCCGAGTCCCGCGACGGGTCATCAGTCAAAACGGGGCTGACTAGATCTTAGTTTGACCAAACCCGTTTGGTCAAACCGGCTAGAAACAGAGTCTTTACCAATTAGACTTGAACATAAAATCATCATATTCATCTCATGCTATTTTATTACAACTTCTAACATGTGAATTATTAAATCTTACGAAAACCCGTTTGACTTAAAGGATATCAAATTAAATTACAATCTCGTATTATAATTTCTAACATGTGAGAAATAATAATATTATGAAAACCTTTTAATTAAATAATTTACTTATTAAAATTTCCCACTTGCTAAATATTACAAAACACGATAAAATAACAATAAACTCAAAAACCATCACAAGTCCAAGGAAGGGGACCCACGGCTGTTTTGGGCCGAGAATGACACGGGCCTGGACTGGGCCCACGGGCCTGGTTTGGGCCTGTTTTGAGTCGACATTTCTAAACTCGTTTCTTAATATTTCCCGCATGCTTAACATATTTAAAACCCGTCAAAACAACAACAAAACAATCAAGTATCGACACAAGACCCAAGGACTAACCACGGACCAATCCAGACAGGCCTGGACCGGGCCTGAACCGGCCTGAACCGGCCTGGTTTGGGCTGGTTTTTCAGCCACCTTACACAGCCCCAATCATCAAACAAACCCAAATTATTTCAGACATGATTTTAAATTAACAACATCCATTTTAACAACCAATTCAACCATCATTCATATAAAAATCATGATTATGAATAAACCATTCAAATATGTCAAGAACACTAAACATGTCAAAAATTCATACAACATAATAAAAATAACAACTTATCATGTTACTAGTTAAAAACCATAAATAACAACAACATAAACAAAAACAAAAGATATGTAACATTAAATTCGTCGAGTAACTCGGAATCGTTACCTTAGCTAGCAAAATCAAGTAGCACCAAAAATAAGAAGTAAAGAAAACCCGTCTACTAGTCTTCTCCTAAAATATACGAGTCACCAAACTCGTCTTCATAAACTTCCCTTATAAGAAATGACAAGAATAACATTATTAGAATTAAAACTTGATTTCAACAATTAAAGTGTTGAAAACGATTTTGTCGGAATTGGAAATAAAACGTACATGGAGATGAAGAGCGGAGAGGAAACTCTAGAAATATAAGTTAGGACGGATTTGAACAAGTAACGAATGTTTTGTGACGATTTTGCTCAAGAAGGATGAAGAACGCTCAAGAACACCAAGAACGATTTTGATTATATTAAAGAAAGTATTAAAAAGGTATTAAGTTGATTTAGTGTAAAATGAAAAGATAAGTGGTGAGTAAACTGGGAAGGTGTGCCGTGTAATATAGGAAATAATGGAGTCGGGTTTTGAAATTGTTGTTACGGAATTGACTCGGGTTTTATAAACATTTTATGGTAATTAATTAGATATTATTAGATTTTATAATTGTTTAATCAAATATCTAGATATTATTTAGATATTATGTTAGTTAAATGAAAATATCTAATCCTAAGAGGAGAAGAGGGGAGGCGTGTGGAGTGGAATAATCGGGTCTGTTTTTAAGCGATTTGCGTAATTTAAACGGACCGATTGATAAAGTAACAAATATCTTAGATATTTGTATTAGATTAATCAAATTAATTAAAAGATCTAAAATGAGTGGAAAAAGGTGACATGGGGCGTGTGACTCATGCAATAGTCGGGTTTTGGGTTTGTTTCGGGACTTAAGTTGACTCGGGAATAGTTAAATGACGCTCGGGGTTAAACCGTAAAACCTTCTCTTTAATTCCGAATAAAATCAAAATAATTATATTAAATTATCATAAATTCAAATAAATCTTAATAAATTAAAATAAATTAAATTTATTATTTTTCAAATATAATTTCGGTCTTTCAATTTACGTTGAGTCGGAAAAGTCAACGAAAGTCAAAGTCAACTTAAGAGTCAAGAAAAGTCAAAGACGACTTAAAAGTCAAGAAAAGTCAAAGACGACTCAAAAGTCAAGAAAAGTCAAAGACGACTCAAAAGTTTAGAAAAGTCAAAGACGACTCAAAACGGGATTCTCATGGAATCTCGCGGAAATTCCAAATACGAACTCGGAAATTCCAAATTCAACTGGAAACAATAAATTCTAAATTAAAACTTAAATTTGGAGAAAAGTATCCGTAAAATATTTTCACTAGAAAAATAGGGTACATTTCGGGTTGTTACAATCACCCCTCCTTTTAAAAAGTTTCGTCCTCGAAACTTAGAGTAGAAAACAAAAGTATCAAAGATAAGAATCGATTTTAAGAATTAACAAGAAAATTTTTACAAGGGTAAAACATTTATAAAATGATGATCTTCTCGAAAATGGTTTAAGAAAAATTTTCATAAGTGAGAAACTTTATTTACGAATCACAAGAGTGCTCGTCATGAACGAGAACTCTAGCTATCAAAAATTAAATCAAGGCCGAAATAGTGAAATCGAAAATCAAAACAGGTGTTAGTAAGTGCCGGACTAGTCACCAGACGTCTCCAATAACAAGTCCAAACAGCCAACCAAACACAAAATCTAAATATAAAAGGGAAAGAAATCTATTTTCTCCAAAAGAGGGTACACAAACCATCTTTAAACTATTTAAAAAAAAAAGTTAAATTAGGATCACGATATGGAGATTTGAAAGTTTTCTCAAGGATAGAATCAAAATAAGTAGACAATACCCGAACGTAGAGCGACTCGAACCGCGAAATCACAAATCGAGTACTAAGAGATACGTCCACACGAATAAAATGGACTAAAAAGGAAAGGATTGAAAAGTAGCGGATTGAGTAAGGATCAATTTGAGGGAAAAGAGAGGAATGAACCACAATACTATCTTCCATCTATGAAAATTCAAATGTCGATCGTAACTCGACAACACTAACTGCACCAGAATCTAGTCCTCAAGAGAGTGCAATATATATTCTCAACATTTTCAATCATCAGATTCCTCAAGTTTGGTCATCCAACCTAAATTCCACAAAGCAATTATTCCCGTTAGGGTCCGACATGTAAAGACCACAATTTCCCAAGTAACACTTAAAGAATCACTAAAATTCTTAACCACAACTTCCAACTATCATTATGATTATTCCGATCCTCAAAACGATATTGCAACATTAAGCTTTCATAGTCTAAAACCACTAGGAGAGTTTCATCCTAAGTTTATCCTCAAATCCTTATAATCATCTAAACATGAAACTAGCTTAATAGGACGGTTAGGTACCATGTTCAAAACTTCTTCAAAACACATCTACTAACCCTTACGATAGCTAAAAGAAAACTACCTCTCAAAAGAGTAGGGATAAAAGAACATGATACAAGGAACCTTAGGAAGCATCATTAAAGACTACGATAAGATGAAAAAGGCGGAGGCGAAAAAGGAAAACGAGGTTGAGGAAGAGACAAAGCAGATAATAGAGTTATGAAGATATCTGAGTAAGAAAGAAAGTACGAGCTTATAATTTCTTAAAGATCAATCTTGACAAAAATATTCAAGAATGGAAATGACAAGGAATGATGGCACGAGTAATGGTTTAAGGTTTAATCCACAAAATTTCTCCTTTCAAACTTAAGGCGATAGCAAAGCAAATCATCTCAATAACAAAGGTCTCTTACAAGGGACAATGGATTATAACCCAATTCATCCACCCTTTCATATAACACGGATTCCCAATTGCGAAATTGTAACTCAAGTATAATAACATTCCTTTAGCTCAAATATTCAACACAACCTCATAGGTTTCTTTAATTGAAGGACTAACAAATACTCCCTTATACTCCGTCATTTTCAAGTCTATAGCCCACGAGTTCATTATTATTAAAGTACAACATCAAGCCAAACATCATCATTAACATCCCAAGGTATTTCCATCATAGATTACATCATCGAACCTCGCTTATATCATTCAAAACTTCTTATTTACACCAAATAGACACATCATAAGCATGGTCTTCAAACCAATACTAAACTTCTAAGTCCAAAAGACTAAATTATTAATGAGTTAAGAAGTCATAGCCAACTCATTCGACCTTACACCATCGAATATTATGAACTATTTACACACAAGTCCTGACAAGCATCAAGCATTAAAATCATTAAACATACCTTACCACACCTTCCTCAAGGATACCAACTCTCACCACCATAGGGTGAAATTAGATCTATACCATTTTCCTCAAATCACAAGTTCATTCTAACAAACACTAATATTCCACAAGATTCAAAGTTCTTCCGACTAAGTATAATATACCACAAACCGATGGTTATGACATCCATAAAAATGTTACAAGAGGGAGATAAGGATACCAATGGTAAGATGGAGGAACTATCAAGAGTAATTTTCAAGAGGCAAAAAGGTTGGAAGAGAAAGAAGCACCTAGATAGAAGGAAGAGAGCATAATACAATAAGGACGAGAGAATTCATAGATAAAGAAGGAATACACTTCAATTAGGCTTGTAAATCTTCAAATCTTCGGTAGAGGATACTCCTTCTAGGTAACACAGATCTCTTCTACACGAGGTCCAACCATCTTCATAAGAAACAAAACAAATTAAGTTACTCCTAACAATTAGCATAAACAAATAGACTACAACATAAATCCTAATCTACCCATCTTACCATTCTATCTCACAGTTTATTATTTTATTAAGGTCAAGTTATTTATACAAGGGTACACAAACGTGCGTCGGGAGCAAAACTGCTCTGATACCAACTGTGACACCCTCAAATTTGCGGAAAGAAAAAAATAATTTAAATAAATAAAAGATGAGAATACGTTTCTAATAGGTTCACTTTAGTGAAAATCGGTAAATTTTAAAAAACCGGAACCTACTATTAAATATATTCATCATAACGAAGGTGTCTTAAATAAAAAAGGTTCATAACAAAAAGCGAATAATATTATACATAAGAAATATCCAAAACGGGAGACATATCTCTCGTATAAATACGGAAATAAAAGAGTGTATAATAATTTACAATCCTAAGAACCGAATATAGGTCCAAGGTAAATACTTCGCTCGCTAGCTCGTCAATGTACCCAAGTATGCATCACAAACCTGCCAACCGCATTAAATATAAACACGGAAGCCACAGTCAGTGGGGAGTAACTCCGAGTTCTCCCAGCCACGAAATGTCGAGATTAATAAAACATGAATAACATAAAAGAAATGTATATGGAAAATACAAAACTTAACATATACGATATGCTTTTCATGTTATGAAACAAATAACTAACATATAACTTAGCATATGGAAAGCTATCAGTGACATCTGTAAACAACTATAACACGAGGTAGGGAAGCTGGGTATGCTACTCAGAGGTTACCTTTAAAACATTGGCCATGATACACCAACCCTAATCTACCAAATGATCATGTGGAAATAAGTAACAACGGTAATCCAAACTCTATCAATCTTAGCCGGCTTGCATCTCACCTTCTAAAATTCATAGAATCATACAAACATGAAAGACCAATACGTCTACAAACAGGCATAAGTTCTTAGCACCGTCAATAGTCGACTTCTGTAACTCGAGGCTATACCACAATGTAGGAAAACATCCTAGTCCTAGACTGATCAGACCTAGCGACAACAGCTATTCCATTCCCCGTCGCATGACCAAAAGTACATAAGAATCTCTACTAGGCGACCCCCTAAGCAGAGTTGGCTAGTACTTAAGCTGGCCTACATTGTGACATACTCGGGACATGCGACATATAAAACCTTACAAGCATGTGAATTATATTGCGGAAATAGGTAGATTTTAAAAACTTTTATACATGCCAGTTAAATAAAACGAGGAGTGTCAAAATATTACAACTAAGTGCGGAAAAATAACAAAGAGACGGAGTCTCTCAAAATGTTAACAAAGAACAAGTGTTTAGCAAATAAGCTAAAATCGTCTAGAGGTTAATCTTCCAGGGACAACGCCCGCGAGCTCACACCCGAACCCCAAAACATCATATCCAAAAAGGCATCCAAGCAAGCAACCTGTTCATTCATTAAAAACATGAACGCCACAGTCAGTGGGGAGTAACTCCGGGTTCTCCCAGCCATATCACCTTTAACGTACATATAAGGAAATACAAAAGTAGAGCATGCATATATAGATATACATGTGAGTTACAATAAGAAAAGATAGGCAATACAATATATAATGATAAGATCATGTTGAAATCAAATCCGAAACCATCATGTTATTCAAAGACTCGGGGTAGACACTCTTAGGCAACCGAATACGCTCACTAGGGCTTGCATCTCACCGTTAGCGGTATACGATTGATAAGATTGAGACTCGACAGACAAACCACGTCAAGTCATGCGATGATCACAATAAATACAACATATTATCATCCATTCACGAACCAATACCTTGACGGTGTCAAGTCAGGCAATGACCATGAATAAAATCATGAAATCACGCATTCAAAGACAACGACACAAAGACGACAACTCTCACGGTAAATGAAACGCACTAGCATCGTGTACATGGCAAGTATGATTAAAAGGCGTTCCCGGATGACATTTCCCTCAACCCATATACGATGACATTTCGTATAGGTAGACTAATTTCCTCCTGGTAGGACGACGATAATAATACGGTCCTAGTCTAAACCTGGCCAGACTCTCGGAATAAATCATGTTCCGATTCGACACGCGATGACGTTTCGCATCCAAGACTCGGTCTTACAATATATATGCCGAGTACCCCAAATTCGGTAGATCAATTCACGAAAGAGGCGGAAAACTAGCTCAAGCCTCATAACATGCGGTACGCTACATGCAAATAACACCACCTCGCAAGTACACAACATTTGACGGCCGGGTCGATCAACGCATAGCGTTCAACTCCCAACAACGTCGTCGTATGCCCACTAACACATGCATTTAAGCAGTAGGATACCTCTCCGTTCCGACATTCCAGCCTTACGAACGGGAAGGTAGCCAAGGGAATGAGAATACATAGCACAAGACAAAATCGTGCTCAAACCGTAACATATGTAAAAACCGACTCAAAGTGAGACATAGCAAAAACCATCACAAAACATGTGATACATGCGAAAGAGATATCATATATCCAAAACATGAATATTATAAGTCGTTACGTAAAATTATACGATAAACGGATCATGCGAACTATTATAAATTACGAGTTTGAGAAGTTAAAGGAAAAGATCACAGCCGTGTTCCAGGCCGGGCAGGGGACCGGCGGCCGGTGGGCCGGCTCAGAACACAGGGCAAAAACCAAAAACAGAGAAATGAGGTCTGGGCCGGTTGGTGGACCGGCGGCCGGTCGACCGGCTCAGAGCCCCTATACAAATTTCACATAAAACTTCAACATTGTTACTGATGTGGTCCCAGCCGGTTGGCAGACCAGCGGCCGGTCGACCGGCCAGGAACACTCCTTCATCCGTGAGCTTCCTTTACATATTCAATCCATTTCAATTCTCATAAATCAATTCTAATAATCATCAACAATCAATATACATCATTAATAATCATCATATAACAACATTCATTAATCATAGCATGATTCCTAAGCTTCTAATCGTATTCTAAATACGATTTGTAGCATATAAAGCATGTAAAACACGTAAATGATACCGAGTAACCCTTCACCGTTACCTTTAAGCGTCTTCACTACTCGTCAAGCTCCTCTTCTATTAGAAAATAGTCTTTGTCGGGATCTTGTAGGTCACCACCTACATATAGATCGTAAAAAGATGAATAAAGTTCATCTTGAGAAAGACGGAAAGCTTGAAAAGCGAGAAAGACGATACTTTTAATATCACTACGGATAGAGGAAGGTTAGGGAAGAAGAATAAGACGAACTTACGTGAATTCTATTGAATAACGAATGAACTACGATGAATCAAAGATCGGAAAAAGCTAAGGAGGCAAGGTTTTGATCTTTCTTAGAGAGGAAGAAATGTGTTTGTTTATGGAGTAATGAATTAGGTTAAGGAGTAGTGTGAGTATATATAAAGGGTGAGTCGGAAAAGTCAACGAAAGTCGAAGACGACTTAAAAGTCAAGAAAAGTCAAAGACGACTCAAAAGTCAAGAAAAGTCAAACTCGACTCAAAAGTCAATAAAAGTCAAACTCGACTCAAAAGTCAAGAAAAGTCAAACTCGACTTAAGACGGGATTTTCATGGAATCTCACAGAAATTCCAAATACGAACTCGGAAATTCTAAATTCGACTCGAAACATAAAAAGATAATTTAAAACTTAAATTCGCTGAAAAGATTTCGTAAAATATTTCTACTAGAAAAATAGGGTACATTTCCGGGTGTTACAATCACCCCACCTTTTTAAAAAGTTTCGTCCTCGAAACTTGAGAGTGAAAAACAAATGTATTAAGGACAAGAATCGGTTTTCAAAATTAATACGAAAACTTTTATAAGGGAAACATTTATGAAATGATGTTCTTCTCGAAAACATTTTAAGTAATTTTTTTTTTATAAGTAAGAAACTTTATTTACGAATCACAAGAGTGCCCGTCATGAACGAGAACTCTAGCTATCAAAAATTAAATCAATGCCGAAATAGTGAAATCGAAAATCAAAACCAGTGTTGGTAAGTGCAAGACTAGTCACCAGACGTCTCAAATGTCAAGTCTAAACATCCAACCAAATACAAAAATCTAAATATAAAAGGGAAAGAAATCTATTTTCTCCAAAAGAGGGTACACAAATCATCTTTAGATTATTTTAAAAAGTTAAAATAGGATTACGATATGGAGATTTGAAAGTTTTCTCAAGGATAGAATCAAAATAAGGAGACAATACCCGAACGTAGAGCGACTCGAACATCGAAATCACAAATCGAGATACTAAGAGATACGACCAAACGAGTAAAATGGACTAAAAAGGGAAAGAATTAAAGAGTAGCGGATTGAGTAAAGATCAATTTGAGGGAAAAGAGAGGAATGAATCACAAAACTATCTTCCATCTATGACAATTCAAATGTCGATCGCAACTCGACATCACTAACTCCACGAGTAATCTAGTCCTCAAGAGAGTGCAATATATCCTCAACATTTTCCATCATCAGATTCCTACCAAAATATTTCATAAACATGACACTTCGAGTAACAACTCCCAATTATTCGAATCCAATTAGAATCTACTAAGGTCCATCGGCACGGTAGACTCCATAACTAACAATCCAAATGAAAGATTCATTACACACTCTAATCTTCCTAGCTCCATCAAAACTCTTATTAGAAACCACCAACGATATATGTATATATATAGGGAAACATGATCGCTATTAACCACAAGGTAAAGAGACTTACCACGAAATCCTTTAATCCAATTTACTTCAAACTCAAAATCCTAAATTTACAATGAACTTTCTCACCTTCAAAAGTTAAAACACAAATCCTCAAAAGAGATTAGTCACACAATCTCATTTCACTTAACCTTTGCCATTCCTAGAGCAATGCGACCGTTCATCAATTTATTTAGTTCTTTCAAACTCCCTATACAACGGTTCTCGCTTATGACAATATTCCTCAAGTTGTGTCATCCAATCCAAATTCTACAAAGTATTTATTCCCATTAGGGTCCAACACATAAGGACAATAAATCCTTAAGTAATCTTTAAAGCAACTACTATAATCCTTAGCAACAACAATTACCATTACGATCTATTCGATCCTCAAGGTGATATTACAATATCAAGATTCGAAATCTAAAATCACCAAGAGAGGTTCAACCCATTTATCCTCAATTCCTTATAGTCAATAAAACATGAATCTAACTCCATAGGGTGGGTAGGTACCATATTTAGTACATCATCAAAACACAATCACTAACTCCTTACATTAGCTAAAGAGAAAACTACCTCACAAGAGATTAGGAATAAAATGAACATGATACTATGAACGTTAGGAGGCATCATACAAGAACTACGATCTGATGGAAAAGATGAAGGCGGAAAAGGAAAACGAAATTGATCTAAGGATGTGAACCTACCAGTCACGATCTCCGGGTGAGCATTAGCTTCGGCACGGCTCATGACAAAGATAGAACCCTTAGGTTTAGCAGGAGGAGGGGGCAACTTTCGGTCGGGGCAATCCTCGTAACGATGACCACTCTTTTTACAAAAGAAGCAATTGTAAGATCGGTTGGAACAAGGCACACCAGGATGGTATGGTTGTCTACAATAGCTACATTGACGACCTTGAACCTGAGGAGCATATGGCCTATGAGCCACATTCGAAGTAGCTCTAGGAATAAAAGGAGCAGGATTTCTTGAATAGGCATTGGGAGGAGGATTAAACCTCTTCTTGTTGGCATAGGAATTAGAGGAAGACGGAATAAACGGCCTCTTCCCATAATCATTTGGCCTAGGAGCATAAGAAGGAGAGGGATTATTCATCAAAGCTTCATCCCTTATAGCTTTCATTGAATTTTCAGCCCATAAGGGATCATCGTAAAGATCTCCAAAGGATGCGCTACCCCTTCTCACTTTACTTTGAAGAACGGCATTCAACTTGTTACGATAATAGAAAGCACGATCTTCATCATCACGAATAAGCCTTGGAGCGAAATGAGCGAGCTTATTAAACTTCGTCGTAAACTCTTGAGCTGATAGGTTGCCTTGTTTAAAGTCTATGAACTCCTTGAGCCTTTGCTGTTTAAGTTCCTTAGGATAGAATCTCCCTTCCACAAGAGCCTTAAAGCAAGCCCAGCTAAAGTCTTCTTCAAGAGCTGCGGTGGCACTTGTGATAGCCCACGAGTTGTCTGCTTCCCGCACTAGAAAATGCTTTGCGATCCTCACCTTGTCCTCCTCTCGGACTTGGTATAGATCGAACTGCTTCTCCATCTCACGGAACCAATCGGATAGCTCCGTAGGATCCGGTTCACCACCATAAGGCACGATCTTACTCCTAGCAATTTGCCCAGCTACCCACGCATAGCCACCTTGATGGTTATCCTCCCTTCTAGGGGGAACTTGGTTGGCATTAGCTAGAGCGGCATCTTGCTGATTTTTCAGCACTTGAGTAAGAGCTTCCATCATAACATTCTCAGCTAATCGTGGTCTAACCATCTTCATAAGAAACAAAAACAAATTCAGTTACTCCTATCAATTAGCATAAACAAATAGACTACCAAGTAAAGTCCTTAATTTTTACCCAACTCTCATTTATTATTTTTAAGGTCAAGTAGTTTAAGTTAGGGTTCACGTGTGTGCGTCGGGAGCGATAAAAAGCTCTGATACCAACTGTGACAACCCTCGCGAATGCGGAAATATAAAACATACAAGCATGTGAATTATATTGCGGAAATAGGTAGTTTTTAAAAACTTTTATACATGCAAGTTAAATAAAACGAGGAGTGTCAAAATATTACAACTAAGTGCGGAAAATAACAAAGAGACAGAGTCTCTCAAAATGTTAACAAAGAACAAGTGTTTAGCAAATAAGCTAAAATCGTCTAGAGGTTAATCTTCCAGGGACAACGCCCGCTAGCTCACACCCGAACCCCAAAATATCATATCCAAAAAGTCAATCCATGCAAGCAACCTGTTCATTCATGAAAAAACATGAACGCCACAGTCAGTGGGGAGTAACTCCGGGTTCTCCCAGCCATATCACCTTTAACGTAAATATAAGGAAATACAAAAGTAGAGCATGCATATATAGATATACATGTGAGTTACGATAAGAAAAGATAGGCAATACAATATATAATGATAAGATCATGTGGAAATCAAATCCGAAACCATCATGTTATTCAAAGACTCGGGGTAGACACTCTTAGGCAACCGAATACGCTCACTAGGGCTTGCATCTCACCGTTAGCGGTATACGATATTATTGTTACGGGATTGACTCGGGTTTTATAAACATTTTATGGTAATTAATTAGATATTATTAAATTTTATAATTGTTTAATCAAATATATAGATATTATTTAGATATTATGTTAGTTAAATGAAAATATCTAATCCTAAGAGGAGAAGAGGGGAGGCGTGTGGAGTGGAGTAATCGGGTCTGTTTTTAAGCGATTTGCGTAATTTAAACGGGCCGATTGATAAAGTAACAAATATTTTAGATATTTGTATTAGATTAATCAAATTAATTAAAAGATCTAAAATGAGTGGAAAAAGGTGACATGGGGCGTGTGACTCATGCAATAGTCGGGTTTTGGGTTTATTTCGGGACTTAAGTTGACTCGGGAATAGTTAAATGACGCTCGGGGTTAAACCGTAAAACCTTCTCTTTAATTCCGAATAAAATCAAAATAATTATATTAAATTATCATAAATTCAAATAAATCTTAATAAATTAAAATAAATTAAATTTATTATTTTTCAAATATAATTTCGGTCTTTCAATTTACGTTGAGTCGGAAAAGTCAACGAAAGTCAAAGTCAACTTAAGAGTCAAGAAAAGTCAAAGACGACTTAAAAGTCAAGAAAAGTCAAAGACGACTCAAAAGTCAAGAAAAGTCAAAGACGACTCAAAAGTTTAGAAAAGTCAAAGACGACTCAAAACGGGATTCTCATGGAATCTCGCGGAAATTCCAAATACGAACTCGGAAATTCCAAATTCAACTGGAAACAATAAATTCTAAATTAAAACTTAAATTTGGAGAAAAGTATCCGTAAAATATTTTCACTAGAAAAATAGGGTACATTTCGGGTTGTTACAAATCTGTATCACTATACAATTAATTAATGTACATGATTAGGGGATTGTCCTTTAGGTGTGACCTCAAGGGATCAACTGATCACCACCGTCATACGACAGTAACGTCACACTCAATTGAGCCAATCGTTACCGATTTATGTTGACCAGTTGACTATAATATTCATCATCCCTTTGTATTCTTATTATTGCGATTTAATTATGTGATCGCACTATTGTTGAGGACACTTACTCCAACAATCTCCCACTTGTCCGAGACAAGTGTGCGTCACCAATTCTCTGGTCCTATTACAAGATCTCCCACTCAATGCAAGGTGTCTTGCAGGTCGTCCTTGTATTTGATCATATCAAGAGTGGTTTCCTCGATCTGGAGAGTAACTGTCTGACCGGAATTATCTACCATAGATACCTTCCGAGCGTGGCCACGCATTTTCAACTTACTCCTCCTCGAGTGGCCTTGAGATTTAAAACAACCCTGACAAGGGGTGGACAATTCCTATCGCACTATTCCCTTCGAATAGCCACAGCTCATCATGACCCAAAAGATGCCCATTTGACCCCAGTTACGAAGGTCGTAGAGCATAAATCAAAGTCACTCTGAAACTGTGCCACCTTAGGTGAACAGTCTTTAGTCAAAGAATTGACTCAAAAGAATACTAGTAGCTCTTGCCACGACCATGCTACAAGAATTGCCAGAATTCTATAAGGGGTCACTTCCCGACAGATTGTCCCTTACAGTCCGTCTATGTGATCGATTGGTCATCCTTATGACCCTATGGCACTTGAACTTGCCATCAATCGCACCACAATCTAGTCACTTCGAGATGTCACCTCAAGTGACTAGGGGCCAATGCTATGTTAAATCAGTCCACTTTAATGGAGTCCAAAATTGTCTCTACAATCCATTTGGATATAACAAAGCATAAAATAAGTTTTAGAAACTCAAACGATAAATGTGATTATCATATATGAACAATCAACACAATGTTATTGCTTCATATCATATAATCTAAAGTTTATGTCGTCCATGACAATTCATGACGATCTTATTAAATGCAATAAAGGCTTGGGTAGTGAATATACCATATATTCATTTATTCCAACCTTGTGAATTGCTTTTTCCTTCCATACAACGTTATTCCTAATTACATGAATTCATCTATGTACATGTCTAGATCTCTATCTAGTGTTGGGCTCTTTAACTTGAAAGATACTCCCACTCGTTATCATGATAACTGATAGGTATTAAGGTGAAATGAGCTACCATTAGCTCCTTGTAAGCCACCTTATTCTCATCATAATGTACTACGTCTCTATTTGTAGAATTTATAATGATTGACTCTTCAATCATCCTTTTAGTTATTCGCTTCTTTTATAACAAAAGTACACCTAGGATTTCGATAAATCCTTTTATAGGTTTGGAAATTTGGGTTTGTGTAACCTTTACCACATTGTCAAATTTTCTCTACCAAACACAAGAATGTATCCTTAGTTCTCCTCGAGAACTCTATGGATGTTCTTTTAGGCTATTCAATGACACTCATCTGGATTGATTTGCTATGAGCTTGTCATGCTCCTAGCATACAATTTATTTAGGTATGTGCATGTTATGGCACACATGATCGATATCATGTGATCAACAACTCTTAGGTTCAGTGGATGACTATGACCCTTTCATAGTGATCCCACTTTTATCAACATAAACAACCTATTTAACTTGTTGAATAGATTAAGGATCTTATCGATATAAGATACCTTTTAAATGCCAAGCTAAAATCTAATAGACTTTGATTTTAGTATACATGTTGCCCTCTTTCATCCAACATTAAAATTCAACCACTCCTTTCAAAAAGGTAATATGAATATGTCACTCTTAATGAGTGAAACGTCATTCACGTGGAAAACAATTTCTCCCACTGAACTTCATGTCTTTACATGATGACTTGAACTCCCACTTAACTTCATGTCTATACATGACTTTAACTCCCACTGAATTTCATGTCTATACATGACTTTTTCGACAATTCGAGTGAAACCCTTCTTATATCTTATAATAGAAAAGATCATCATAACGTCTAGGTAGATACATACAATAGGCTTGTGTCATGTACACATCCTATTCCAAATCCCTATTTGGACATGTAGTTTTGATGTGTATCTTGTACACACCTATTATGAGGTATTTCATTGATGATTTGGATCTAAGCATAGTTACGCATTAACTTAGCTTTTGTAGACATCTACATGTCTATCCATGCAACTATAATTGGACACTTCCAAATAAAACATTTTCTTTGCATAGATTCCATTTAGTTTCATAAGTCTCTTATGTTAGAAAAACAAATTTTAAAATTTCTAGGTACTTCCACTTCATAGATCATAAACTTATTATATCAAGAACAATTTCTTTTGGTCTCGTCACTAGTCTAAGGATTCACCTAAGAACGCTTTCTTTTGGTCTCCTCACTAGTCTTGAGTCCAACCTAAGAACATTTTCTTTTGGTTTCATCACTAGTTCCTAACTAGTTTTCCGTTGTGGCTTATTTTCTCCCACTCTATCTTTAGAAAAATACAACTATTTTCTTTAAAGATAGCCTTATGAGCCACAAACAATTTTGTACTCATACTTTTAAGGGAGGTAGAAGTATCACAACATGACTTTAAGTGATCTACTAAAGACTTCTTTGTAAAGACATCGAATCTTAGCTTCAACATAGACTAGTTCTATAAGAGCTAAAGAGGTGTACTCATATTCATGTCAATTACAATCTTTACAAGTGGTGTGACCAATTGGTTTGGTAGACTCCCTACTTTGAGTTCAATAACTCAATTTCGACTTGGCAATTGATCTTTCAATAGTGAGAATCGAATTCTTAGCCTTTTATTATAATGATCCCATCATCATAATATTTACATGATCAATTTGAGTCGATATAATTTATGTTATTTGTGCAAGTATAGTATGATGACAAGGTTTTAGAACTAAAAGTTTCAACAAACCGAATGACTTGGGTTGAGAACCAAGTCACTAAATTCAATTACAACCAATGTCAATAAAAGGAATTAAACAAATTTCCATGTCAAACAAGGAAATTATAAAAGTTCTAAAAACAATGTCTCAAAATACATCCCAAAATTTTGACAATTCAAAATGAGACCAAGCTTCCATAGGTCTTCAATCATGGGTAGCTACCTTAGCTTTCCTTGAAGAACTTTCTTAGGCTTGCTTGTCTTTGTCTTAATCCTTGCTAGGATGCCCTAATTACAATTAAATAGGGTAAGCATCACAACTCGTATCTTTATACCAAAGTTGAGATCATAACATAAACGACAGGGATAAATTACCAACAGAAACATCTTTCCAGTTTTGATATCTCCTAGATATTTAGTGCAATTCCTCTTCCAATGCCCTATGCCATTACAATGATGGGCATGGGAGAGCTATTCTCAATAGCTTTACCCTTTCCCTTGAAAGTGGAGGGCTTCTTCCCTTTACTACCACCTTTTCTTGAACTTCCCCTTACTATTTTATATCCTTGAAGGTGCTAACATTTAGTCTCATGTCTCTCTCAGCTTGCACAAGCATCTTGTGCAATTCATGAAGAGAGGTTTCTCATGTTATGCATATTGCAGTTTACCCTAAACTTCACATATGCTTTTATTTTCCCCAAGGAATGTTAGACTCGGTCGATAACGAGTTGTTCGGGAATGGTCACCCCTTGCAATTTAAGAGTCTCGACATGCTCAATCAATTTGAGTACATGAGGGCTAACCTTTTGGCCCTATTTTAAGATCCTAGGAGCTTTGTGAAAAACATGGTCACAAGCTTGGCATAGATCTCACAGGCTGTGCTCATCTTATGGCACTCCCTTGAAGATTGGCCTCCAACGAGAAGATCAAAACGTTTTTGATCGCGGCGGACTCTTTGTGGCTAGCCTCATAGGCTTGCCTTGCGTGGCGGTTGCCCTTTTCATTAGGTGCGGTGGGAGAGGCCTTGGCAAGGTAACGAAACCTGTCGTCACCCGCCGCGACTAAGTGGAGTTGCATATCCCAATTGGTAAAATTTGCGCCATTCTTTTCTAACTTGCATCAATCCATGAAGGATCGAAGTTATGAGACATTCATGAGAATTGGAGCATAGGTGGTGGTGGATGAATTAGCATTTGCCATTGCAAATAAACAATTATGACTACAAATTTTAAAGACATAAAGGAAATGTCAACATTTATCATTTTAAATACTTGTAAACATTTTAAACAAGTTTTAACATTTAAATAGTGACCTCTACCCAACTATTATAAATGATTCCGAGATCCAAATTCATATCAACTTGGGCACGGTAAGCCGATTCATCCCTCATTAACATAATTCGGTGGATTAACTCTTTAATCGATTCTACATTAGAACTCTCGGTCGATAATATTACTTTAATATTTATCTTAAGCCCGGAACACATGCGGCTACGGTCGCGAATACTTCCGTTGAGCTCAATCCAAATTTCGAAATAATAACATTTATTACCCCACTTACCCAACGTAACAAGTTTAGCACCCCGGTGAGCCGAGCCTACTTCCTTGCGAAATTGGGATTCATGGGTTCTAACATTTGGTAAGGCTTGATCTCAATTATTTATTATGAGAGGTCTTGTCAATTTATAATCTATCATGTTAAAGTGAACTAAATCGATGAATTAACAATTATTTTAATTGACATGGTCGAATACTCGATAAATATGCATGTCATGTTATGGCGATTTGGCAATGCATGCAAACATATTAAATAAAAATGCAAGCATAAAAATAAAACTCCTAGTATGGCCTTTCCTAGAATAGAAAATCATATAATCTATTACAAGTTCGGAAACCAACTCCTTTGGTCCCTTGAACTTCATAAGCACGCCTCCCAAGGTCACCGTCTCTCTCTCGGAACTCCTTTCCGAATGGCACCGTCTTTGGGAAACTCCGGTTTTACAATTAGTTACAAAATATATAATAAAATTACAATAATTTCCTATTATACATTTGTAAAATAGAATAATACAATAAAAATGATTCGAGATCACATTAAATTACAACCGAATCAATATTCCCTTACATTTCGGGCAATATCGATTAAAACTAAGGCCATACAAGGAAAAATTACATAATTTCAAATTACATAAACCAAAATATGACATTCATAAATTGAAAATATGACATTCATAAATAAAAATCCAGCATTATAATATGTATAAAACATGCTCATGTTAAATGCCAAATCGCACTAATTAACGGTTTATATCGAATATAACCCGGTTTTACGGAAATGCGTGATGATAACACTTTAAAATCACCAAACAATACTTAAATCATATTTAAGTCCAAGTTAATTATCCCAACTCATTTAGGCCTCAAAATTTAGTCATCGCTCAATTTTGACAATAATTCAACTTGTTGTTGTATAATTGCTCATAATTAGACTTTAAAATCATATTTTAATCAAATAAATCCAAATTAAATTACAATAATTTCAAAATTAGAATTTTAAATTTTTGTACATTTTGGAACATTTCCATGACACTCATAATGTCAAAAATCGTGGTTTAAAAATTTCGAATCGGTTTAGAGAAAAATGGTTGCGCTTTATCGGTTTTATCAAATAAATTATATAAAGCATGCAAAAAATAACCATATTAAATTTTCAACTTTAGATCTGAAAATTGGGACATTTATGCAACCAGGAACAAGTTTCTCTTGACATGAAAATTATTTTAGCTATATTTGCTAAATTAGTCACTATTTATGCCATTTTTACATTAAAAATCCATAAATCATGCAAGACAAATCACATCAGTCTGAAATTTTCCAGTCTGACAGGAAAACATGTATGTGACAACATACTAAAATTGCATCATCAGATTCAAATCGGAAGTATATTAGCTAAGTTAGTCACTATTTATGCCATTTTTACATTAAAAATCCTTAAATCATGCAAGACAAATCACATCAGTCTGAAATTTTCCAGTCTGACAGGAAACCATGCATGTGACAACATACTAAAATTTCATGGTCATATTCAAAGCGGAAGTATTTTTAACCATTTGACCTTTATTTATTTCATTTTATCATATAAAAATCATAAATCACACGAAATATGTCCACTTCACACGAAATTTTACATGCAGTAAGTAAAATGCATGTGTGATATTGTGTAAACATTTCAAGGTCAGAAGATAAGTCTAACTATTTTTAGCATTTTAAACATCATTTTACTCATTAAAATGTAATAAAAATACTAAAAATCATATTTGAGCACCATAAATTTCCATAAATCATCAAAATGACCTAAACTCATATTAGGACCAGAATATATTGACATGCAAATAACTTTGTGATTTTATCTTATAAAACACAAATTACTAGTTTTCATTAAGTTACCATAACTCGAAAAAACTATAAATCGATTATGCATGCAACAACCTTGGCTCTTGATACCGCTTGTAAGTTTCTTAAACTCAATATTAGACACTTCTAATATCATTATACATTTAGTTTACTCTTAAACTAAATAAATCTTATGCATGCATAACAAAATAAGACAAAGATAAGAAGAACTTTTCCTTACATTGATCTTATGACAAATATGGGCACAAAATAGGACTCCTTCCTACTTTGTTCTTGAGCTTATAATGTTAGGGATGAACTTCCAAGTTCTAAGTGTTAGAACACTCCTATTAGATGCACCCAAGACTACCCCTTTAATCACTACTAAAAGATACTACACTAGTATACTATGGTAGTCTCCCTTAAAATAATCTAATAACTGCAGTGATATTATAGGGGTGTGTTAGGAATTGGACCCTAGACTCCTATCTAGCACTGGATATGGATGTTACTCAACTCCCACAGCTCAACACAGGGAATCAAACAACAAACTAGACTAGCTAAGACTCCTTACCACAGCCAAGCACAGGTAAGCAGACTTGAACTAAACAACAAGCAAACACCCCACAGTCTATGCACAGGGATATCTAACTTGCCACAGACTTAGATCAACAACCACAGCCTAGCACAGGATGTTATCAGGCCTGACTTTCAACTAAGACAAAGCACAAGTTGGAAAGATTTTGGAAATGAGAACAATGCTCAAGTTTTTCATTCAATAATCAACTGCCTTGTACAAAAGAGCATGGGTCCTTATATAGGCCTCAATGCTTGATCTGATTACAACCCTAGAGTATCATCTAAGGGCCAAGATTAACTATTAAAAGATGACAAAATACTGGCTAGAAATACAGACTGCTAATGCCAAAAGAAAAACAATAAAACAGACAAAATGCAGACATTTGACAATGACATGCTCCAGGTTGTGCTTGTTGCTTGGTGTTGGCTTGGAACTTGTGGACGAGGCTCATCAATGCTCCTTGACCTTCTTCTGCAGTAGTTCTAATAGTAGGGAAGACAAGGAAAGACTTTTGGAGATAGTCTTTCAGTTTTTAGCTAGAAATGGAAAGACTGCTTTATGCTTTATGCTTTGGGTAGGCTGTTTTGATTTGGATTTTTAGGGTAGTTGTGTTGTGTTTTGGAACTGGTTCCCTAGGACTTTTTTGGACCTAGGTGGGTAAGGTTTTAGCTGGGCTTGGTGGTAGCTGGTGGTTCAGAGTGTGGTGGTAGTTATGCCTTCCCCAAGTGACTGGTGTAGGCTGTTTTTGTGATTTTGAGGTTGGGTGTGGGTGGGCTTGTCTTTGGTTAGCTTGGCTCGTGTCTTGGCTCATGTCTTGGCTCGTGTCCTGGCCAACATTGTTCAGCTTGCAGCTTCCCCTTTTGTTACCCATCCCTTGCCCCCAGATTGACCCTTGGATACCCATGTAGACCTCCCCTTGGTTACCAATGCTCACCCCTTGATCCCCCTTGGCCTGCCCCTTGTCCCTAGTGTTGAATTCTGCCCTGCCCTGTGCCCCAGCTCCTGCTGCATCCTCCCCTGGTTGAATTGGGCTTGTCCTCAAGCCTGTAGCCTCCTCATCTCCAGAATCCCCATAGTATGGACTGAGATCCCCTACATTGAAAGTGCCATGAACCCCATAGTCTCCTGGTAGATCAACCTTATATGCATTAGGACCAACACTTTCTATGATTTCAAATGGACCATCAGCTCTAGGCATGAGTTTGTTCTTCCTCCTAGCTGGGAACCTCTCCTTCCTCAAGTGGAGCCACACTAAATCCCCTGGCACAAACTCCTTCTTGGACCTAGGAACCTTGGACTGTTTCTTGTACCTCTCATTTGCCCTTTCTATTTGCTTTCTGACTGACTCATGAAGCTTCACCATCTGCTCAACCCTCCTCTTTGCATCAAAGTTCACCTCCTCCCTTGGTATGTTAGCTAATTCCAGTGGCATAAGTGGATTAATCCCATAGACAACCTCAAATGGACTGTGACCTGTTGCAGATGAGGGTGCTCTGTTGAAAGCAAACTCAGCATGAGCTAGCTTCAAGTCCCAATCCTTCAAGGACTTGCTTACCAGACACCTCAAGATCCTCCCTAGAGTCTTGTTTGTGACCTCAGTTTGGCCATCAGTCTGAGGGTGGTGAGAAGTGCTGAACAAAAGCCTGGTCTTCAAGAGCCTCCACAGTGTTTTCCAGAAGTAACTCATGAATTTAACATCCCTGTCTGAAACTATTGACTTAGGAACCCCATGTAGCCTCACAATCTCCTTCAAGTATAGCTCAGCAACACTTGCAGCATCCTCAGTCTTCTTGCAAGCCACAAAGTGAGCCATCTTGCTAAACCTGTCAACAACAACCATTACAGAATCCTTACCTCTTTGTGTTCTGGGTAGTGCAACAATAAAGTCCATGCTCACATCCTCCCAGGTTTGTTTGGCACTGGTAGTGGAGTGTAAGGTCCAGTCTGGAAAGAACTCTTGGCTTGTTGACATGTGGAGCACCTCCTGAGGACAACCTGAACATCCCCTATCATCCTGGGCCAGTAGAATTGATCCTGCAGTATATCAAGTGTCTTTTGAACCCCAAAGTGTCCCCCTAGTCCTCCTGAATGCACTTCCCTGATGAGTAGATCCCTGTAAGAACCCCTTGGGATGCATAGCTTGTTTCCTTGGAACAAGAACCCCTCCTGCAGCATGTACTTCCCCCCTTGAGTCCTTCCTCCTCCAGTTTGTGTGATCCATTCCTCAGCAAAGTCAGGGTCCTCCTTGTACAATTCTTTCAGAAATTCAAACCCCAACACCCTTTGCTCCATGACTGATAACAAAGAATGCCTCCTTGACAGTGCATCTGCCACAACATTCTGTTTCCCCTCCTTATACTTACTAGAGAATGTAAAGGATTGTAGAAACTCCACCCACTTGGCATGCCTGTGATTCAGCTTGTGTTGGCCACTGATATATTTCAATGCCTCATGATCTGAGTGCAGAACAAAAGGCTTTGGCTTCAAGTAGTGCCCCCAATGCATGACTGCTCTGATGATGGCATAGAATTCCTTATCATAAGTGGAGTACTTGAGCTTGGCACCATTCAGTTTCTCACTGAAATAAGCAACTGGCTTTTGCCCTTGTATCAACACTGCCCCAATGCCAACCCCACTAGCATCACATTCCACCTCAAACAGCTGATCAAAGTCAGGTAGTTTAAGGATTGGAGTCTCACACATCAACCTCTTGATCCTCTCAAAGGATTGTTGGGCCTCCTTAGTCCACTGGAACTCCCCTTTCTTCAAGCACTCAGTGATGGGTGCTATAACTGAACTGAAGTTCTTGATGAACCTCCTATAGAATGAAGCCAACCCATGGAACCCCCTTACCTCAGTGATGGTTTTAGGTGTAGGCCATGTTTGTATGGCTGCAACCTTCTCCTGATCAACTGAGATACCTCTTCCTGACACAATGTACCCTAGAAATGCAACCTCTTCAACCATGAAGGTACACTTCTCTAGCTTCCCATACAACTTCTGCTCCTTTAAGATCCCAAAGATTGTTTCAAGGTGCCTGAGATGTTCCCCTCTGCTGCTACTATACACTAGGATGTCATCAAAGTAAACCACAGCAAATCTGCCCAAACAAGGTCTCAACACTTCTGTCATAAGTCTCATGAAGGTGCTTGGTGCATTGGATAGTCCAAATGGCATGACAAGCCATTCATACAGACCATGTTTTGTCTTGAATGCAGTCTTCCATTCATCCCCTCTCTGAGCCTCACCTGATGGTAACCCTGCCTTAGATCAATCTTGGAAAAGACCTGAGCTCCACTTAGCTCATCAAGCATGTCATCTAGCCTTGGAATGGGGAACCTATACTTGACTGTAATGTTGTTGATTGCTCTGCTGTCAGTGCACATCCTCCAGGTGCCATCCTTCTTAGGCACTAGTAGAGCAGGTACAGCACAAGGGCTTAGGGACTCCCTCACAAACCCTTTGCTCATGAGCTCCTCAATCTGCTTCTGCAACTCCTTGGTGGCAGTTGGGTCACTCCTGTAGGCTGGCCTATTTGGCAGCACAGAACCAGGGACCAAATCAATGTGGTGCTCAATCCCTCTTAGGGGTGGTAGTCCATCTGGTAATTCTCTTGGAAAGACCTCCTTGTATCTCAAGATCAAAGGCTCAACCTCTGATGGTAATTTGGAGCCTTCCCCTTCTGTAACTTCCTTAGATAGCAAGATGATCACAGGTTGTTCTTGCCTCATCTCCTTGATCATAGCTGCCTCTGATAAAAACAACACTCCATTGACCTCCTCTGGCACATTGGGACTCCCATAATTCCTCTGGTTGGGTGGTAGAGGTGTCAAGGTTACCTTCTTTCCCCCATGCCTGAAGCTATAGGTGTTATCCCTTCCCTGATGAGTGGTGTTCCTATCAAACTCCCAAGGCCTCCCTAGTAGTAGGTGACAGGCATCCATTGGTACTACATCACACAACACTTCATCTTGGTATACCTTCCCAATAGAAAATGGGACCAGGCATTGCCTATCAACCCTCACCTCAGCCCCCTTGTTAAGCCATCTCAGTTTGTAGGGGTGTGGATGCTCTTGAGTAATCAGACTTAGCTTGTTCACTAGGGTGATGGAAGCCACATTGGTACAACTCCCCCCATCAATGATCAAGTTGCAGACCCTCTCTTGAATGGTGCATCTGCTCCTGAATATCAAGGACCTCTGGTCATCCTCCAAGGGAGTATGTTGAGAGTGCATGACTCTCCATAGAACCAAGTTATGGCTTGTGTCAGGATGAGCCATGACCAATTCCTGCATTGGTTCCTCCTCAGCTGTCACTACCTCTAATACCATGCTGTCATCAACCTCATACTCAACTAATCCCTCCTTCTCCCACTCTTCTACCTCCATAAGTGTCATGGTTCTCTTAGAAGGACAATCCTTCCTAAAGTGACCATAACCTTGGCATTGGAAACATCTGATTTTGTTCTCAGTTGGGGTGGGGTTGGGTTTAGAGTTCACAACTCCCTTTCCTTTGTCCGTGGTTGACTGGCTGGTTGTCTTAGGGGTCTCTCCCATCCTAATACCACTGTAAGGTTTGTATGCAGGTCTAGTAACAGGCTTAGGTAGAGCTGGTTTGGTTTTCCCCATTTTTTCAACCCTCAAAGCCAGGTTGACAACATCATCATAGGACCACAAAGGCTGCATCCTTACTCTAGCAACAATGCTCCTATCTAGACCCTCTAAGAATCTGGCAATCCTTTGCTCAGGTTTCTCATTGACCTCACACTGGAGAGTCAATTGCTCAAAGTCCCTTAGGTATGCCTCTACAGACCTCTCTTCTTGTTTCAGTTTGGATAGTTTAATGAACAGATCTTGGGTGTAGTCTTTAGTGACAAATTTGTTTAGCATCTTCTTTTTCAGTTTTGACCAAGACCTAAGAGGTTCCTTACCCTCCTTAATCCTTTGGTGCTTTAAGTTATCAAACCATAGGGATGCATATCCTTTCAATCTTAGCACAGCAACTTTAAAAGACTTAATATCAGAGTAACTTTTGTATTCAAATACCTTCTCAACATCCCTAATCCATTCTAATAGATCATCAGGGTTTAAACTACCAGAGAATTCAGGAATTTCTACCTTGAGATGCTTGTCAGTGTGCTCTGGAATCTCCTCATAGGTTCTGTTGCTTTCACCTGAGTCTGACGCTTCTTCCTCCTGCAGGGGCTGTCCTCTTCCCATGCCCATGTGGCCATGACCTCTGCCTCTGCCTCTAGGGGGTGGTCTTCCCCTTAGTGGAGGAGCAATGTTCTCCATGACAGTGTTCAAGGCAGCCAGCACTACATTGACAGTGCCTGCTAGCTGATCCACCTTGCCTTCAATTCCTGCAAGCCTCTCTTCACTCATTGGGTTATTTTTTGTGTTTTTGTTGTAGTTAGGATAACAATGGCCTCACAACAAAAGCTCTGATGCCAGAATTGCAGTGATATTATAGGGGTGTGTTAGGAATTGGACCCTTGACTCCTATCTAGCACTGGATATGGATGTCACTCAACTCCCACAGCTCAACACAGGGAATCAAACAACAAACTAGACTAGCTAAGACTCCTTACCACAGCCAAGCACAGGTAAGCAGACTTGAACTAAACAACAAGCAAACACCCCACAGTCTAAGCACAGGGATATCTAACTTGCCACAGACTTAGATCAACAACCACAGCCTAGCACAGGATGTTATCAGGCCTGACTTTCAACTAGAGCTGGCAAGTCTTACCCGACCCGAGTGACCCGACCCGAAACCCGAGCAAAACCGACCCGACCCGAGAATACTGCAACCCGAAACCGACCCGACCCGACCCGATGACGACCCGTAACCCGTTGACGACCCGAAAATCATTGACCCGAACCCGACCCGAACCCGACCCGACATTGACCCGACCCGATATTGACCCGATTAAATTGACGCTCTGACAATTATTAACCTTAATAATGATCAAAATGAAACTGATTTATTGTTTAAATTGATATGTTTGACTTAATAATGAATTAATTAAACCAAATAATAATTTAAAACTAGATTTAATGAAAAAATATTGAAATATTGCGAAAAAATAACCGGACCCGATTACGACCCGACCCAAACCCGATGTATCATTTGACCCGAAAATGACCCGACCCGATAACGACCCGAACCCGACCCGACCCGACCCGAAAGGGTTGTCTGACCCGATACGACCCGAACCCGATACGACCCGAACCCGACATGACCTGACCCAAACCCGACCCGACTGACCCGATTGCCACCCCTACTTTCAACTAAGACAAAGCACAAGTTGGAAAGATTTTGGAAATGAGAACAATGCTCAAGTTTTTCATTCAATAATCAACTGCCTTGTACAAAAGAGCATGGGTCCTTATATAGGCCTCAATGCTTGATCTAATACAACCCTAGAGGATCATCTAAGGGCCACGATTAGTTGCTGAAAGATAACAAAATACTGGCTACAAATACAGACTGACAATACAAAAGAAAACAGACAAAATGCAGACATTTGATAGTGACATGCTCCAGGTTGTGTTTGTTGCTTGGTGTTGGCTTGAAGCTTGTGGACGAGGCTCATCAATGCTCCTTGACCTTCTTCTGCAGTAGTTCTAATAGTAGGGAAGACAAGAAAGACTTTTGGAGATAGTCTTTCAGTTTTTAGCTAGAAATGGAAAGACTGCTTTATGCTTTATGCTTTAGGTAGGCTGTTTTGATTTGGATTTTTAGGGTAGTTGTGTTGTGTTTTGGAACTGGTTCCCTAGGACTTTTTTGGACCTAGGTGGGTAAGGTTTTAGCTGGGCTTGGTGGTAGCTGGTGGTTCAAAGTGTGGTGGTAGTTATGCCTTCCCCAAGTGGCTGCTGTAGGCTGTTTTTGTGATTTTGAGGTTGGGTGTGGGTGGGCTTGTCTTTGGTTAGCTTGGCTCGTGTCTTGGCTCATGTCTTGGCTCGTGTCTTGGCTCGTGTCCTGGCTAACATTGCTCAGCTTGCAGCTTCCCCTTTTGTTACCCATCCCTTGCCCCCAGATTGACCCTTGGATACCCATGTAGACCTTTCCTTGGTTGCCAATGCTCACCCCTTGATCCCCCTTGGCCTGCCCCCTGTCCCTAGTGTTGAATTCTGCCCTGCCCTGTGCCCCAGCTCCTGCTGCATCCTCCCCTGTTTGAATTGGGCTTGTCCTCAAGCCTGTAGCCTCCTCATCTCCAGAATCCCCATAGTATGGACTGAGATCCCCTACATTGAAAGTGCCATGAACCCCATAGTCTCCTGGTAGATCAACCTTGTATGCATTAGGACCAACACTCTCTATGATTTCAAATGGACCATCAGCTCTAGGCATGAGTTTGTTCTTCCTCCTAGCTGGGAACCTCTCCTTCCTCAAGTGGAGCCACACTAACTCCCCTGGCACAAACTCCTTCTTGGACCTAGGAACCTTGGACTGTTTCTTGTACCTCTCATTTGCCCTTTCTATTTGCTTTCTGACTGACTCATGAAGCTTCACCATCTGCTCAACCCTCCTCTTTGCATCAAAGTTCACTTCTTCCCTTGGTATGTTAGCTAATTCCAGTGGCATAAGTGGATTAATCCCATAGACAACCTCAAATGGACTGTGACCTGTGGCAGATGAGGGTGCTCTGTTGAAAGCAAACTCAGCATGAGCTAGCTTCAAGTCCCAATCCTTCAATGACTTGCTTACCAGACACCTCAAGATCCTCCCTAGAGTCTTGTTTGTGACCTCAGTTTGGCCATCAGTCTGAGGGTGGTGAGAGGTGCTGAACAAAAGCCTGGTCTTCAAGAGCCTCCATAGTGTTTTCCAGAAGTAACTCATGAACTTAACATCCCTGTCTGAGACTATTGACTTAGGAACCCCATGTAGTCTCACAATCTCCTTCAAGTATAGCTCAGCAACACTTGCAGCATCCTCAGTCTTCTTGCAAGCCACAAAGTGAGCCATCTTGCTAAACCTGTCAACAACAACCATTACAGAATCCTTACCTCTTTGTGTTCTGGGTAGTGCAACAATAAAGTCCATGCTCACATCCTCCCAAGGTTTGTTTGGCACTGGTAGTGGAGTGTAAGGTCCAGTCTGGAAAGAGCTCTTGGCTTGTTGACATGTGGAGCACCTCCTGAGGACAACCTGAACATCCCCTATCATCCTGGGCCAGTAGAATTGATCCTGCAGTATTTCAAGTGTCTTTTGAACCCCAAAGTGTCCCCCTAGTCCTCCTGAGTGTACTTCCCTGATGAGTAGATCCCTGTAAGAACCCCTTGGAATGCATAGCTTGTTTCCTTGGAACAAGAACCCCTCCTGCAGCATGTACTTCCCCCCTTGAGTCCTTCCTCCTCCAGTTTGTGTGATCCATTCCTCAGCAAAGTCAGGGTCCTCCTTGTACAATTCTTTCAGAAATTCCAACCCCAACACCCTTTGCTCCATGACTGCTAACAAAGAATGCCTCCTTGACAGTGCATCTGCCACAACATTCTGTTTCCCCTCCTTATACTTACTAGAGAATGTAAAGGATTGTAGAAACTCTACCCACTTGGCATGCCTGTGATTCAGCTTGTGTTGGCCACTGATATACTTCAATGCCTCATGATCCGAGTGCAGAACAAAAGGCTTTGGCTTCAAGTAGTGCCCCCAATGCATGACTGCTCTGATGATGGCATAGAATTCCTTATCATAAGTGGAGTACTTGAGCTTGGCACCATTCAGTTTCTCACTGAAATAAGCAACTGGCTTTTGCCCTTGTATCAACACTGCCCCAATGCCAACCCCACTAGCATCACATTCTACCTCAAACAGCTGATCAAAGTCAGGTAGTTTAAGGATTGGAGTCTCACACATCAACCTCTTGATCCTCTCAAAGGATTGTTGGGCCTCCTCAGTCCACTGAAACTCCCCTTTCTTCAAGCACTCAGTGATGGGTGCTACAACTGAACTGAAGTTCTTGATGAACCTCCTATAGAATGAAGCCAACCCATGGAACCCCCTTACCTCAGTGATGGTTTTAGGTGTAGGCCATGTTTGAATGGCTGCAACCTTCTCCTGATCAACTGAGATTCCTCTTCCTGACACAATGTACCCTAGAAATGCAACCTCCTCAACCATGAAGGTACACTTCTCTAGCTTCCCATACAGCTTCTGCTCCTTTAAGATCCCAAAGATTGTTTCAAGGTGCCTGAGATGTTCCCCTCTGCTGCTACTATACACTAGGATGTCATCAAAGTAAACCACAGCAAACCTGCCCAAACAAGGCCTCAACACTTCTGTCATAAGTCTCATGAAGGTGCTTGGTGCATTGGATAGTCCAAATGGCATGACAAGCCATTCATACAGACCATGTTTTGTCTTGAATGCAGTCTTCCATTCATCCCCCTCTCTGAGCCTCACCTGATGGTAACCCTGCCTTAGATCAATCTTAGAAAAGACCTGAGCTCCACTTAGCTCATCAAGCATGTCATCTAGCCTTGGAATGGGGAACCTATACTTGACTGTAATGTTGTTGATTGCCCTGCTGTCAGTGCACATCCTCCAGGTGCCATCCTTCTTAGGCACTAGTAGAGCAGGTACAGCACAAGGGCTTAGGGACTCCCTCACAAACCCTTTGCTCATAAGCTCCTCAATCTGCTTCTGCAACTCCTTGGTGGCAGTTGGGTCACTTCTGTAGGCTGGCCTATTTGGTAGAACAGAACCTGGGACCAAATCAATGTGGTGCTCAATCCCTCTTAGGGGTGGTAGTCCATCTGGTAATTCTCTTGGAAAGACTTCCTTGTATCTCAAGATCAAAGGTTCAACCTCTGCTGGCAACTTGGAACCTTCCCCTTCTGTTACTTCCTTAGATAGCAAGATGATCACAGGTTGTTCTTGCTTCATCTCCTTGATCATAGCTGCCTCTGATAAAAACAACACCCCATTGACCTCCTCTGGCACATTGGGACTCCCATAATTCCTCTGGTTGGGTGGTAGAGGTGTCAAAGTTACCTTCTTTCCCCCATGCCTGAAGCTATAGGTGTTATCCCTACCCTGATGAGTGGTGTTTCTATCAAACTCCCAAGGCCTCCCTAGTAGTAGGTGACAGGCATCCATTGGTACTACATCACACAATACCTCATCTTGGTATACCTTCCCAATAGAGAATGGCACCAGGCATTGCCTATCAACCCTCACCTCAGCCCCCTTGTTAAGCCATCTCAGTTTGTAGGGGTGTGGATGCTCTTGAGTAATCAGACTTAGCTTGTTTACTAGGGTGATGGAAGCCACATTGGTACAACTCCCCCCATCAATGATCAAGTTGCATACCCTCTCTTGAATGGTGCACCTGCTTCTGAATATCAAAGACCTCTGGTCATCCTCCAATGGAGTATGTTGAGAGTGCATGACCCTCCATAGGACCAAGTTATGGCCTGTGTCAGGATGAGCCATGACCAAGTCCTGCATTGGTTCCTCCTCAGCTGTCACTACCTCTAACACCATGCTGTCATCAACCTCATACTCAACTAATCCCTCCTTCTCCCACTCTTCTACCTCCATAAGTGTCATGGTTCTCTTAGAAGGACAGTCCTTCCTAAAGTGACCATAACCTTGGCATTGGAAACATCTGATTTTGTTCTCAGTTGGGGTGGGGTTGGGTTTAGAGTTCACAACTCCCTTTCCTTTGTCTGTGGTTGACTGGCTGGTTGTTTTAGGGGTCTCTCCCATCCTAATACCACTGTAAGGTTTGTATGCAGGTCTAGTAACAGGCTTAGGTAGAGTTGGCTTGGTTTTCCCCATTTTTTCAACCCTTAAAGCTAGGTTGACAACATCATCATAGGACCACAAAGGTTGCATCCTTACTCTGGCAGCAATGCTCCTATCTAGACCCTCTAAGAATCTGGCAATCCTTTGCTCAGGTTTCTCATTGACCTCACACTGGAGAGTCAATTGCTCAAAGTCTCTTAGGTATGCCTCTACAGACCTCTCTTCTTGTTTCAGTTTGGATAGTTTAATGAACAGATCTTGGGTGTAGTCTTTAGTGACAAATTTGTTTAGCATCTTCTTTTTCAGTTTTGACCAAGACCTAAGAGGTTCCTTACCCTCCTTAATCCTTTGGTGCTTTAAGTTGTCAAACCATAGGGATGCATACCCTTTCAATCTTAGCACAGCAACTTTAAAAGACTTAATATCAGAGTAACTTTTGTATTCAAATACCTTCTCAACATCCCTAATCCATTCTAATAGATCATCAGGGTTTAAACTACCAGAGAATTCAGGAATTTCTACCTTGAGATGCTTGTCAGTGTGCTCTGGAATCTCCTCATAAGTTCTGTTGCTTTCTCCTGAGTCTGACCCTTCTTCCTCCTGCAGGGGATGTCCTCTTCCCATGCCCATGTGGCCACGACCTCTGCCTCTGCCTCTAGGGGGTGGTCTTCCCCTCAGTGGAGGAGCAATGTTCTCCATGACAGTGTTCAAGGCAGCCAGCACTACATTGACAGTGCCTGCTAGCTGATCCACCTTGCCTTCAATACCTGCAAGCCTCTCTTCACTCATTGGGTTATTTTTTGTGTTTTTGTTGTAGTTAGGATAACAATGGCCTCACAACCAAAGCTCTGATGCCAGAATTGCAGTGATATTATAGGGGTGTGTTAGGAATTGGACCCTAGACTCCTATCTAGCACTGGATATGGATGTTACTCAACTCCCACAGCTCAACACAGGGAATCAAACAACAAACTAGACTAGTTAAGGCTCCTTACCACAGCCAAGCACAGGTAAGCAGACTTGAACTAAACAACAAGCAAAACACCCCACAGTCTATGCACAGGGATATCTTAACTTGCCACAGACTTAGATCAACAACCACAGCCTAGCACAGGAAGTTATCTGGCCTGACTTTCAACCAAGACAATGCATAAGTTGGAAAGATTTTAGAAATGAGAACAATGCTCAGTTTTTTCATTCAATAATCAACTGCCTTGTACAAAAGAGCATGGGTCCTTATATAGGCCTCAATGCTGGATGTGATTACAACCCTAGAGTATCATCTAAGGGCCAAGATTAACTATTAAAAGATGACAAAATACTGGCTAGAAATACAGACTGCTAATGCTAAAAGAAAAACAATAAAACAGACAAAATGCAGACATTTGACAATGACATGCTCCAGGTTGTGCTTGTTGCTTGGTGTTGGCTTGGAACTTGTGGACGAGGCTCATCAATGCTCCTTGACCTTCTTCTGCAGTAGTTCTAATAGTAGGGAAGACAAGGAAAGACTTTTGGAGATAGTCTTTCAGTTTTTAGCTAGAAATGGAAAGACTGCTTTATGCTTTATGCTTTGGGTAGGCTGTTTTGATTTGGATTTTTAGGGTAGTTGTGTTGTGTTTTGGAACTGGTTCCCTAGGACTTTTTTGGACCTAGGTGGGTAAGGTTTTAGCTGGGCTTGGTGGTAGCTGGTGGTTCAGAGTGTGGTGGTAGTTATGCCTTCCCCAAGTGACTGGTGTAGGCTGTTTTTGTGATATTGTAGGCTGTTTTTGTGATATTGTGGTGGGGTGTTGGTGGGCTTGTCTTTGGCTTGCTTGGCTCGTGTCTTGGCTCGTGTCCTGGCTCGTGTCCTGGCCAACATTGCTCAGCTTGCAGCTTCCCCTTTTGTTACCCATCCCTTGCCCCCAGATTGACCCTTGGATACCCATGTAGACCTCCCCTTGGTTGCCAATGCTCACCCCTTGATCCCCCTTGGCCTGCCCCCTGTCCCTAGTGTTGAATTCTGCCCTGCCCTGTGCCCCAGCTCCTGCTGCACAGTGGTTATACGCTCTGGTCCCCGAGTGTCGTTCGATGTAGAGTTAATGCATTGAGAGTCTAGCCAGGTCTTAGACATATAGGCAGTGGTTATACGCTATACATAGTACCGTGGAGGCAATGGTTATATGCTCCGTCAGCTAGAGGCAGTGGTTATACGTTCTGACAAGTTAGAGGCAGTGGTTATACGCTATAACGGGCGTTCGCTCTATTCGTTATGCTTTGATGCTAGCATTGTTCCTTATGTTGCTATGGATCGTATGCTAATTTGGGTCTTGAATGTATTCATGGTCTAGTGGTTGCATATGGTCTAGGTCTGCAGGATTGTATTCATATAGGTTGTGGTCCCGTCTCATGGTAAGTTTGGTTGCATATCATGTTGTATAAATTACTGCACATGTCTGTTATGATTACTATCAGTTGTTATAGATTGTTATTAATTCATCCTGTTGTAAACATGACTGGGAGAGCACCTAGTTACTCCCGACTGATTGTCGACCCCCAATCTGAGGTTGAATTGGTTTCTGCTTGTCTGGATGCTTGGGCTGGAGAGACTCGTGACAAGATTAATAAAATATTTTGGAAGTACTCTAGTTTGAGAAAATTAATAATGTATTAGTTTGGTTTTGAATTTGAGTATCAATCCGAATTGGTCAGGTGTTTCCGCCACCTTGACCCTATTCATCTTTGTACTCTGATGGATTATTTATTATTAAGGTATTTCTTGTTTTAATAATCCGGGTTGTTATACATGTTGTAAACATGACTGGGAGAGCATCTAGTTACTCCCGACTGATTATCGACCCCCATTCTCAGGTTGAATTGGTTGCTGCTTGTCTGGATGCTTGGGCTGGAGAGACTTATGGCGAGATTAATAAAATATTTAGGAAGTACTATAGTTTGAGAGTATTAAGAATGTATTAGTTTTGTTTTGAATTTGAGTATCGATCCAGATTGGTCACGTATTTCCGCCACCTTGACCCTATTCATCTTTGTACTCTGATGGATTATTTATTATTAAGGTATTTCTTTTGTTTTAATAATCCGGGTTGTTACAGATATAATGTGTGAAGGGGGGGGGGGGGGTCTTTGTGGATTAAGACAAGGATGAGGCAGTCAAGTCCTGGCCAGTCCCTAAAACCATCACAGAAGTAATGGGTTTTCATGGCATTGCTTCATTTTACAGGAGCTTTATCAAGAACTTCAGTGTTGTTGCTGCTCCTATCACTGAATGTATGAAAAAAGGAGAGTGAGTGCAAGGAAGGTCATGGTTGTGTCCGTTGTGTCCGTTGTGGTGGGTGATGGTGTTCGTTGGTGGTTTTGAGTCCAAGAAAAGGGTTGGTCGCGCAATTTCAATTTCCAAACAGAGGCTTTTAATAATGCTACATCAAAAACTCTACTTTCTATTATTATATATCAATATATGTACAAGTTATAAAAACTTCAAAACCATATGGAAATGTGAAGCTTGAGTTTTCAGAGAGCAAAATTGAGAGATTAGGATGCTCATAATTTCAACAAATGAAGAATAAATTGAATTAAACAAGAATTAAAACCCATAATTTACGGTAAGGCTAATCTGGTGAGAGGGGTGCTTAGGTGAGAAGGGTCTTTCGGTGCAGGGGGTTCAGTTCAGGTGGTTGGTTCAAAGAGGGGAGGTTGCGGTGGAGGAGCTTGGTGGTTTGACGGTGTTGGATTGTCATGTGAGAGATTAGGAAAAATGGTATATAGGGTGTAAAAATGGGAGGGGAATGATGGTCATCTAGGTAGCACGAAAACGGACACGGACACGGACACGTGATACGGCATCTCGTTAAATTTAGGACACGGGACACGGTATTTAAATTTAATAAAATATATATTTTATAGTTATAAATAACGTACGATTTTATTTTTGTATTGATTTTTGATATTAAATGTAAATAATTGAAGGTAAAATTTGACTTTGACTATAATTTATTCTCATTTCTCACCCAACTCATCTTGTAATGAATCTCTTTTAGTCTTTCAACCTCTCATTCCTTATTTATATGTGTCCGTGTGTCCGGTACGGTGTCCGACACGGGACGGCTAGTTAGGAGGAGTGTCCGTGCTACCTAGATGGTCATTATGTCCATAATTGAGTAAAATCATATATATGAATGAGCATAATCCTAAATTTATACTCCCTCCCTCCCAAATAATATGGTTATCTTTTATTATTTGAAGTAATTTATTAATTAAAGCTAAAAAAATGATTAAGACAAATGGATTATGTCTGATGAGAGTGATGACACAGGAACATATGGTCAGTAGAATAAGAAATGAAATTGCTGTTAAAAGATTGAACAGGTCAAGGAATAGACATGTATAGTTCTAAAAGTAAAATTACAATCTAATATGCAGCTATATCGTAGATCTGCGACCAGCTGCCCGGTGATCGTCTGCACAAAGAAAGACAATTATTTATATAATTACTTAGCTATACAGTATTCTTACGCCATATAGTGCATCCATTTATGTTAGTCCAGAGTATATATCTGTATCCGACGCTAGACACTCGTGGGTATGTTACTCCTCTTTGTAACAGAGTACGACACTTGGACACTCAGCCATGGCAGATAGTTTTACCCGTTTCTAACATAAGCTGCTACCGGCCTACTGTTATCCGTCAGTGACGACATATTCTCAGTGGTCAGACTCATGATCTACAAAAACCCCCATCTTAGGATAACCGCAGGACTCTCTTAGACAATCCTCTGCAAGTGAGATGGAGTAATATTTTAGTGTGCTGTTAGAGAACAGCAAACTTTTACTATCACATCACCCTGTCTCTAAGTGAAAGTAACTCTCAGTTTTGATCTTCCATCAATTGCATGTAACGAGTCAATTAAGAAAAAATAGACAATAAAGGCAAGTATAATTGTTGTAAGGGGCGGATAGATGAAACAATTAAAGTCTGCAAAATTACCGTGACAATCCGAGAGGATGCTCCATGATATGAAGTATCGGCACATCTGTAAGCATCCTTCTGCTTACACCAGAGCAGAATCAATTTAGTATTGGCACATCTGTAAGCTCTCCATGGTATTGTAACATAAAAAAAAACCTGTTTTCAGCATGGAAGAATCTAGCATATGGCATTAAATCGTCCCTCAGTTGAGTTCTTTTTCGCGAGGGCAAAAAGCATTGTTTTATTTGGTCAATAGCAAAGTTGATAAGATTACTCAAGATAACAACTTTCTGGTAAATCATGATGCAATATAATCAGCACTCAATTGTTTTTCCTTCTGCACTTAGTGCAGTTTACACTCAATATTGGCCGTACAAAATCTGAGCCTATGTAATTTACAAGAAACAATTTACAGAACAAACACATAAATATGAGTGCTGCTATGTGAAAAACAACAAAAATTCAAAAACCTAGCTCACTTTGGAACATCTTTATCTTTTAAAAGCAAATCTCCATGTTCCGACAATTTTAATAGTCTAGCAACCAATTCATTCCAGTTAGTCCTTTCCTCACTCGATTTGAAATGAGTACTTGACGAGACCTCTTCCACCGGTATGTCTTCCTCTGTAGACGCCTCTAGCTCCACATCTACTTCCTGGTCCAGCCCAACCTCCTCCTTGGTGGGCACTGCGTGGGGCACATTAAGACTCACGGCTCGCTCCAATGCGTCCTTGTGTTCCTTTTCAATAGTCTGCATCCTATCAATCCTCTGGACTCGGGGAGGACTAGTGACAGCCTCCGTAGTACCACAGCCCTCCTCCTTCATCCTCTGCAACGCCTTCTCAGCTTCCCTCTCAATCCAAACAATGCCGTGATCAGACGTGGCATAACAGGACAACACGATATGCTCAAACCTTCCTTCGACAGGAATAGCCGTCCTAACTTCAGGCGGAAACCTACCGCACCTGCAGAACTTCCTCTCAACAATGTGGTACATTCTACCAGGAGCATACAACCTCCTAGGATCCCTAAGCTTTCTCTCCTCGGGTATAAACGTATCCCTCAAACAAATCAAGAACATCAAACAAGGCAAACAAAATAAGGACTTAAAAATATCCTCCAACGGAGTAGCGGTCCTAGGCAAAAAATCATCCTGCAAGATAACAGAGTGAATAACATCGGCATACTTGACAGCTAAATTAAGCGACATACATCTGGCAGGCGCAACGGCATAACAGCGAACCAAATCCCTGGGTATCCCCCCAAGCTTATCCCTATGATTAACAACAATAATAGCGAGAAGTGCAGCTACCCCAGAGCCAAGCGAATGACCGGCAAAAATCATCTTATAAGACTTGCCAGTTTCCATCCAAAGAGATTTGAGAGTATCGGATTCTTGAGTAAGCAGCCAGGTGGCGGACTTAAGGAGGCCATGATGGACATAGCCACCATCAAACATTTGTCGGCCGAGACGGTTATCGAGAAGGAGCTTGTAATCGGATTCCTTGACGAGGTTGAGGCCGCGGATAGCGAGGACGATCTCACGGTTATGATGGTCAGCGTAGATGAGGTAGGGAGGGGCGTGACCGAGGGTTTGTTGGTAAGTGACGCGTTTGATGAGATGGTCAGGGTTGAGGTCGTAGCCACCGGGAGGAGAGTAGTGTGGGTTGCGGAGGTCGGGTTCGTAGACGGCAAGGATGATGCGGCAGATGCGTGGGATTGGAGAGAATTCTTCTGCTGTTGCGGATATCCATGTGGCGCTGTCGTTTGACCCGATGTATGTGCACCGCTTCCATAGCCAACGGCTGAACCCGATGCATACAACGCATTCTACGCCGCAGCACACTGACATGTCTAATAACTCGACTTTTTGGATGTAGCTTCTACTGGTTACTACTTATTAGTAGAGGAAGATAGAAGCTTGGTGAAGAACTGAAGATTGAGGACAAAGTTGTCACGTGGGTCCAGCTATGTTGTGGCCTGCTTCAAGAAAAGCAATTATTCGGGGTACTACTCCAACTACTACTGTATTAAATCTTCTATATCAATCAAACCATAAAAAGTTATAAAAAGCTGTCAAGGATTGTCTTCCACTCCTTGTGTATTTCTGTCTTTCTGGTATTACTTCGCTCTCACCAAATTTATCAACTCTTTTTTTTATCTCATTTTCAACTCTAAACTCATGCGTTTAATATTTGTAAAACAAAAACAAAGCACCTAGTGACTACCAAAATATTTGTATTTATCTAGCCAATGGGAGTTTTACTTGACTTGTTTTATTCATAAGACATTATTGTAACAAACGAACCCGAAAAGTACCCAATTTTTCTAGTAAAAATATTACTAACACTTTTCAGCAGACTTAAGTTTTTAAAATAGAATTTATTGTTTCGAGTCGTATTTTGAAATTCCGCGTTCGTATTTGGAATTTCTGAGAGATTTCATGAACAGACCGTTTTTAGTCATCTTTGACTTTTCTTGACTTTTAAGTCGTCTTTGACTTTTCTTGACTTTTTAAAGTCGTCATTGACTTTTCTGGACTTTTAAGTCGTCATTTAACTTTTCTTGACTTTTAAGTCATCTTTGATTTTTCTCGACTTTTAAGTCGATTTTGATTTTCGTTGACTTTTCCCGACTCGCCTTGTAAGTTTGAAGACCGAAATTTTATTTAAAAAATAATATTTTTGATTTATTTTTATAAAGATTTATTTAGATTTATCATAATTTAATATAATTATTTTAAATTTATTCGGAATTTAAATAATACCTTTTACGGTTTTTAACCGAACATCATTTAACTATTCCCGACTCATCGTAAATCCCGTAACAAACTCGAAACTCGACTTTGGCATGAGTCACGCGCGCATTTCATCGTTTTCCACTCACTTGAGATATTTTAATTGTTTCGATTAAACTAATACAAATATCTAAGATATTTGTAGCTTTATCGATCCGTCCGTTTAAATTACGCAAATCGCTCAAAATCAGACCCGATTCCTACCCATTTCACACGCCCCATGTCACCTATTTTCCACTCCTATTAGATCTTTTAATTAATATGATTAAACTAATAAAAATATCTAAGATATTTGTAACTTTATCGGTCTGTCAACTTAAATTCCGCAATCGCTTGAAAACAGACTCGTTTTCTTTTCATTTCTCACGTCTCTTTTCTCTCCTCTCTTAAGCTTGATATTTTCTTTCTTTTCCTTATAATAACATAATATCTTGATATTTAGTTCAATTAACTTAATCGCTAATTATATTTAATCGATTACCGTAATATAATTATTAAACGCGAATCAATTCCGTAACAACAGTTTCAAAACCCGACATCCACTTTTGCCTATAACTACACGGCTCATCCACTCTTCCTACTCACAAACAACTTTTCATTTTTCAACAAATCAAATTAAGATCAAAATATCACTTTCTTTAATCGTTCTTGAGCGTTCTTCGCGTTCTTCATCCGTTCTTCATCGTTCTTGAGCAAAACCTTCATAAAACCTTCATTTCTTAATTAAATCCGTCCTAACTTATATTTCTCGGATCTCCTCTTCGCTCCCCATCTTCAAGTACGTTTTATTTTAAATTCCGACAAAATCGTTTTCAACACTTTAATTATGGAAAATCAAGTTTTAAGTTCTAATAATGTTTTCTTGTCATTTCTTATAGGGGAAGATGTTGAAGACGAGTTTGGTGACGCGTATATTTTAGGAGAAGACTAGAAGACGGGTTTCTTATTTTCTTAGTTCTTATTATTTTGGTGCTACTTGATTTTAGCTAAGCTAAGGTAACGATTCCGAGTTACTCGACGATATGATGTCACATAGTCTTTAGTTTTGGTTCATGTTATGGTTATTTATGATTTTAGTAGTAACATGAGAAGATATGGAATTTTTATGTTGTATGGAATTTTTATGTTGTATTATTGTTCTTGATGATTTTTAAGTTGTAGTGAATTTTTATGTTGTATTATTGTTCTTGATGATTTTTAAGTTGTAGTGAATTTTTATGTTGAATTATTGTTCTTGATGAATTTTTATGGTTTTTCATAAGTTATGATTTTTATGTTGTTTATGAAATTTTAACAAGTTTAGTGTTCTTGAAGAATTTTGATGATTTTTAATAAGTTATGATTTTTATGTTGTTTAGGAAATTTTAACAAGTTTAGTGTTCTTGAAGAATTTTGATGATTTTTAATAAGTTATGATTTTTATGTTGTTTAGGAAATTTTTAATATGTTTGACGTTCTTGATGAATTTTGATGATTATTCATACTAATGATTGTTGTATGATGTTTGTTAAAATGGTTGTTTGTTAATTAAAAACAAAATTGGAATTGATTTGGTGTGGTTGATGATTGAACCGTGGAGGGGGTGAGAACCGGACCAAACCAGACCGGTCCAGGCCGGTTCAGACCCGGTCTGGGTTGGTCAAGGTGGGTCCGGGTTTTGGTCTTTGGGTTGTGTCGATGTTTGATTGATTGGTTGTTGTTTTGACGGGTTTTAAATATGTTAAAGCATGCGGGAAATATTGTAAAACGGTTTTTAGAAATTTTAGGCAAAACAGCCCATTGAGCCCAAATCAGGCCGTGAGGCCCAAATCAGGCCCATGTGGGTCCGGTCCAACTCAGCCCGTGGGTCCCACTTTGGGACTTGTGACGTTTTTTGAGTTATCGTCATTTTTATCGTGTTTTGTAATATTTAGCAAGTGGGAAATGTTAATAAGTAAAATATTTAAATTAAAAAGGTTTTTCATAAAATTATTATTTCTCACATGTTAGAAATTATAAGACTGATACCGTAAGTTTACTTTAATATCCTTAGTCCCAAACTGGTTTTCTGGTTAGTGATTTTAGAATTCACCGTTTAAAGTTTTAATTAAATAACATGTAATGATTATGTTGATTTTAATTCTTGTGATAAGACTCTGTTTCTTCTTCTCTAGCCGGTTTTATCCAACGGGTTTGGTCAAAACGTAAATCTATCAGCCCATCCCCGAGTTTGACTGATTGACCCTTCGCTGGACTCTGGTCGGGGATTTGTTCTTCAAGTGAGGTTGTATTTATTAGAATTAGCCTTAGTAGATATGAGGCGATATGATAATTTGGATTATTATTGATAATGCAAGTTAGTCACATGAATGGGTTAGGATGGTTTTTTCCCGTGACTGTTTGTTTTCATATGGTTTGGTGTCGTGTTGACTACGTACCCATAAGAATTATGGATATATATGGCGTCTTGACCATTCTAATTCTAAATGAGTAGCTTGGACCATGACATTGATAGGTCCGTACTGTCTTTAACGAGTATATAGTTCACTGCTTGATAGCTTTTGTGTCCCCGCTTGGTGGGTTTATATCCAAGTCGGGGCATGGCTGCCTTATCCATTTTGGGACTGGAGCCAGCTTAAGTACTAGCCATCTCTGCTTAGGGGGTCGCCTAGTAGAGTTTCTCATAGACGGTTATTTCATGGGACGGGGAATGGAATAGCTGTTGTCGCTAGGTCTGATCAGTCTAGGACTAGGATGTTTTCCTACCTTGTGGTATAGCCTCGAGTTACAGAAGTCGACTATTGACTGGGCTAAGAACTTATGCCTGTTTGTAGAAGTATTAGTCTTTCATGTTTGTATGATTCTATGAGTTCTAGAATGTGAGATGCAAGCCGGCTAGGATTGATAGAGTTTGGATTACCGATTGTTAACTGATTCACATGATTACGTGTTGATTAGGGTTTGAGTGTATCAGGGCCATGTTACATGGTAACCGCTGAGCCAGCATACCAGCTTCCCTACCTCGATTTATATTTTATTATCGGATTCACATGATAGCTTTCATATGATAGGTTATATGTTAGTTATTTGTTTCATAACATGAAAAGCATATCATATATGTTAAAGTTTTGTATTTCACTTATACATTGCTTTTATGTTATTCATGTTTAATTAAACTCGACATTTCGTGGCTGGGAGAACTCGGAGTTACTCCCCACTGACTGTGGCTTCCGTGTTTATATTTAATGCGGTCGAACAGTGGTGTTGCAATATTTGGGGTAAGGCAATGGACGTGCTAGCGAGGGTCCGGAGAGTATTTACCTTGGACCTATATTCGGTTCTTAGATTGTATATTATTATACACTCTTTTATTTCCGTATTTATACGGGAGATATGTCTCCCGTCTTGTATATTTCTTTTGTATAATATTATTTCCGTTTTGTAATGAACCTTTTTATTATGACACCTTCGTTAAGTATTCTCATGTTTTATTTAGTTAGATTATTTTTTTCTTTCCGCAAATTTGAGGGTGTCACAGTTGGTATCAGAGCATTTTTGCTCCCGACGCACGTTTGTGTACCCTTGTATAAATAACTTGACCTTAATAAAATAATAAACTTGTGAGATAGAATGGTAGGATGGGTAGATTAGGATTTATGTTGTAGTCTATTTGTTTATGCTAATTGTTAGGAGTAACTTAATTTGTTTTGTTTCTTATGAAGACGGTTGGACCTCGGGTAGAAGAGATCGTTGTTACTGCCAACCAGGTCCCTCCTCATAAAGAAGACAATTGCCAAGGAGGCTATGCTTGGGTGGCTAGCCAGATTGCTAGGAGCAATATTACGCCTTATGGTGGAATATGTGTTACCTAGAAGGAGTATCCTCTACCGAAGATTTGAAGATTTATAAGCCTAATTGAAGTGAATTCCTTCTTCATCTTTGAATTCTCTTGTCCTTATAGTATTATGCCCTTTTCCTTCCATCTAGGTGCTACTTTCTATTCCAACCTATTTGCCTCTTGAAAATTTCTCATGATAGTTCCTCCATCTTAACATTGGTATCCTTACCTTCCTCTTGTAACATTTTGTTGGATGTCATACCCATTTGTTTGAGGTATATTATACTTAGTCGGAAGAACTTAGAATTTTGTGGAATATTAGTATTTGTGAGTATAAGCTTGGTGGAAAAGCTTTTGGCTATAGTTCTTAGATTTAAATATATGGTCTTACCTTATGGTATCGGGGACTCGTTTGAAGTAGTAAGGTTTCGTTGGAAGTTGAACCATATTACTTGAGAATTATAGATATAAGCGAGGTTCGATGATGTAATCTATGATGGAAATACCTTGGGATGTGATGATGATGTTTGGCTTAATGTTGCAATATCGTTTTGGGGATCAAAATAATCATAATGATAGTTGGTAGTTGTGGTTAAGAATTTTAGTGATTCTTTAAGTGTTACTTGAGAAATTGTGGTCTTTAAATGTTGGACCCTAACGGGAATAATTACCTTGTGGAATTTTGGATTTAGATGACCAAACTTGAGGAATATTGTTATAAGCAAAAACCGATGTATAGAGAGTTTGAAGGAGCTAAATAATTTGATTTAAGGTCGCATTGCCCTATGATTGGCAAAAGTTAAGTGAAATGAGAATTGTGACTAATCTCTTTTGAGGATTGGTGTTTTAACTTTTGAAGATGAGAAAGTTCATTATTAATAATTTAGGGTAATGAATTTTTGAATAAAATGGATTAAAGGATTTCATAGTAAGCCCTTTACTTTGAGGTGGTTAGCGGTCTTGTTTCCCTAATTATAAATATTTTGATGGTGGTTTCTGCTAAGAGTTTCGATGGAACTAAGAAGATTAGAGTTCGTAATAAATCTTTCATGGGTTGTTAGTTATGGAGTTTACCGTACCGATGGACCTTAGAAGATTCTAATTGAATTGGAATAATTGGGAGTTGTTACTCGATGTGTCATGCTTATGAAATATTTTGGTAGGAATCTGATGATTGAAAATGTTGAGGATAAATTGCACTCTCTTGAGGACTAGATTTTGGTGCAGTTAGTGTTGTCGAGTTACGATCGACATTTGAAGTATCATAGATGGAAGATAGTTTGGTGATTCATTCCTCTTTTTTCTCTCTTTCTATTCGATTTATTCTTTCGAATATTTCGTTCCTTCTATCAATTATCATCTCGTATAGATAGGTTATTAGAAGCTTTAGTTAGAAATTTTAGGTATAGATAGTAGTGTTATTACATTTACTATGGAATTTTTGAACTAATCGCTTTTGAAAATTTTTGATGATTTCAAGTATTTTACCGTCAAGGAGTGTTGAGACTTGTTATTGGAGACGTTCGATAACTAGTTTCCTCATTTATTGATGTGAAAATGTATCTTTTAAAGTCTTTGACTTGGGACGTAGATGTTCTTAACAGCTGACGAGAACCTTCCGCCCCAGTGATAAGACTCTATATTTTTATTACAAGTATATTTTTAACAGTTTTGAAATAGACCTACATATATGTTACGTTCCTTCTTCTAAGTTTCGAGGACGAAACTTTTTAAAAGGAGGGGTGATTGTAACAACCCGAAATATACCCTATTTTTCTAGGGAAAATATTTACTAACACTTTTCAGTAGAACTTAAGTTTTTAAAATAGAATTTATTGTTTCGAGTCGTATTTTGAAATTCCGCGTTCGTATTTGGAGTTTCTGAGAGATTTCATGAAAAGACCGTTTTTAGTCATCTTTGACTTTTCTTGACTTTTAAGTCGTCTTTGACTTTTCTTGACTTTTTAAAGTCGTCATTGACTTTTCTGGACTTTTAAGTCGTCATTTAACTTTTCTTGACTTTTAAGTCATCTTTGATTTTTCTCGACTTTTAAGTCGATTTTGATTTTCGTTGACTTTTCCCGACTCGCCTTGTAAGTTTGAAGACCGAAATTTTATTTAAAAAAATAATATTTTTGATTTATTTTTATAAAAATTTATTTAGATTTATCATAATTTAATATAATTATTTTAAATTTATTCGGAATTTAAATAATACCTTTTACGGTTTTTAACCGAACATCATTTAACTATTCCCGACTCATCGTAAATCCCGTAACAACCTCGAAACTCGACTTTGGCATGAGTCACGCGGCCATGTCATCGTTTTCCACTCACTTGAGATATTTTAATTGTTTCGATTAAACTAATACAAATATCTAAGATATTTGTAGCTTTATCGATCCGTACGTTTAAATTACGCAAATCGCTCAAAATCAGACCCGATTCCTACCCATTTCACACGCCCCATGTCACCTATTTTCCACTCATATTAGATCTTTTAATTAATATGATTAAACTAATAAAAATATCTAAGATATTTGTAACTTTATCGGTCTGTCAACTTAAATTCCGCAATCGCTTGAAAACAGACACGTTTTCTTTTCATTTCTCACGTCTCTTTTCTCTCCTCTCTTAAGCTTGATATTTTCTTTCTTTTCCTTATAATAACATAATATCTTGATATTTAGTTCAATTAACTTAATCGCTAATTATATTTAATCGATTACCGTAATATAATTATTAAACGCGAATCAATTCCGTAACAACAATTTCAAAACCCGACATCCACTTTTGCCTATAACTACACGGCTCATCCACTCTTCCTACTCACAAACAACTTTTCATTTTTCAACAAATAAAATTAAGATCAAAATATCACTTTCTTTAATCGTTCTTGAGCGTTCTTCGCGTTCTTCATCCGTTCTTCATCGTTCTTGAGCAAAACCTTCATAAAACCTTCATTTCTTAATTAAATCCGTCCTAACTTATATTTCTAGGATCTCATCTTCGCTCCCCATCTTCAAGTACGTTTTATTTTAAATTCCGACAAAATCGTTTTCAACACTTTAATTATGGAAAATCAAGTTTTAAGTTCTAATAATGTTTTCTTGTCATTTCTTATAGGGGAAGATGTTGAAGACGAGTTTGGTGACTCGTATATTTTAGGAGAAGACTAGAAGACGGGTTTCTTATTTTCTTAGTTCTTATTATTTTGGTGCTACTTGATTTTAGCTAAGCTAAGGTAACGATTCCGAGTTACTCGACGATATGATGTCACATAGCCTTTAGTTTTTGTTCATGTTATGGTTATTTATGATCTTATTTAGTAACATAGCCTTTAGCTTTTATTTCTTTGGTTTTTGGTTCATCTTTTATTTTTGTTCATATTATGGTTACTTATGATTTTTGGTAGTAGTATGATAAGATGGATGATTTTTAAGTTGTATGGAATTTGTAATATGTTTGTTGTTCTTGATAAATTTGGAGGATTTATTTATAATCATGATTTTTATATGAATGATGGATGAATTGGATGTTAAAAATGGTTGTTGATTAATTAAAACATGTTAGAAATAATATGGTGTGAGTTGTGGTGGGGGCCGAATTATTGGCTGGAAAAACAGCCCAAACCGGACCAAACCAGACCGGTCCAGGCCGGTTCAGACCCGGTCTGGGGTTGGTCCATGGTGGGTACGGGTTTGGTCTTTGTTTGTGTAGATGTTTGATTGTTTGGTTATTGTTTGGAGAGTTTTAAATTATGTTAAAGCATGCGGGAATTTTAAGAAACGGTTTTTAGTTAAAATGTACAAAAACAGCCAAAACAGGCCCAAACAGGCCGTGGGACCAGTCCAAGGCCGTGTCAAGTGGCCCAATCAGGCCCGTGGGTCCCCTTCCTTAGACTTGTGAAGGTTTTGAGTTATTGTTATTTTATCGCGTTTTGTAATAATTAGCAAGTGAGAAATATTAAGAAGTAAAATATTTAATTAAAAGTTTTTTTCATTAAATTATTATTTCTCACATGTTAGAAATTATAATACGAGATGGTAGTTTAAATTGATATCCTTTAAGTCAAGCGGGTGGTGGTATGATTTAATAATTCACATGTTAGAAATAGAATGAAATAACATGAATGGAATATGATGATTCTTATGTTCAAGCCTCGAGGGCTAAGACTCTGTTTCTAGCCGGTTTGGCCAAACGGGTTTGGTCAAACTAAGATCTAGTCAGCCCCGGTTGACTGATGACCCGTCGCGGGACTCGGGTCGGGGATTTGTCTTCAGGTAAGGTTTTATTTTAATGAATGCATGAATGAGCCTTAGTAGATATGAGGCGATATGATATTTGATTATGATTTATATGAAATTAGTCACATGATAGGATGTTATTCCGTGACTGTTTTAATTATATGGTTGGTGTCGTGTTGACTAAGTACCCATAGAGAATTATGAGTATATGGCGTCTTGACCATTCTAATTCTAAATGAGTATCTTGGACATGAAAGTAAGGCCGTAATTATCTTTAACGAGCATACGGAGTTTGCCGATTGTAGCTTAGTTGTCCGGATTGGGGGTTTATATCCAAGTCGGGGTATGGCTGCCATTGTTTCCACTTTGGAAAATGGAGCCAGTTTAAGTACTAGCCAACCCCTTTGATGGATCTTCTTAGGGTGTACTCATGTGATTGTATCATGGGTCTTGGATGCGATGTTGTTCCGCATTTCTCTGGGTCTGCGCAGTATAGGTTTAGGGTTGAGTCGTATCTTGGACATGTTTCTGAGAGGAACCTCTGAGCTAAGATATGTGCTTTGGATCCGGGCCATGTTATTAGTGTAACCGCTGAGCCCAGATGTGTGCTTGGTATTTTGGCCATGTCATTAGCGTGACCGCTGAGCCTTAATATTTAAGTATATCCTACCTCGTGGTATAGACTCGAGTTACAGAAGTCTTCTATTGACTGTTCTAAGAACTTATGCCTGTTTGTAGAAGTATTGGTCTTTCATGTTTGATGATTCTATGAGTTTTAGAAGGTGAGATGCAAGCCGGCTAAGATTGATAGAGTGTGGATTACTGGTTGTTAACTGATTCACATGATTACGTGTTGATTAGGGTTTGAGTGTATCATGGCCATGTTACAGGGTAACCTCTGAGCTAGCATACCAGCTTCCCTACCTCTTGTTATAGTTTATTATCAGATTCACATGATAGCTTTCGCATGATAGGTTATATGTTAGTTAATTGTTTCATAACATGAAAAGCAAATCATATATGTTAAAGTTTTGTATTTTCAATATACATTTCTTTTATGTTATTCATGTTTAATTAAACTCGACATTTCGTGGATGGGAGAACTCGGAGTACTCCCCACTGAATTGTGGCTTCGTGTTTATATTTAATGCGGTCGAACAGGTGGTATGATAATTGGGGTTACATTGACGAGAGCGAGCGAAGTCTTTACCTTGGACCTATATTCGGTTCTTAGGATTGTATATTATTCTACACTCCTTTTATTTCTGTATTTATACGGGAGATATGTCTCCCGTCTTGTATAATTCTTATGTAAAATATTAGTTTCCTTTTTGTATGAACCTTTTTATTTTATGACACCCTTTGTTATGTATTAAATTATTTTTTTCTTTCCGCAAATTTGAGGGTGTTACAAGATCCTAGAAATATAAATTAGGATGGATTTAATTAAGAAATGAAGATTTTATGAAGGTTTTGCTCAAGAACGATGAAGAACAAATGATGAACGATGAAGAACACGAAGAACGATTTAATAAAGTGATATTTTGATCTTAATTGGATTTGTTGTAAAATGAAAAGTTGTTGGTGAGTAATGTGGGTGGTGTGTGCCGTGTAATTATAGGCAAAATAAGATGTCGGGTTTTGAAATTGTTGTTACGTAATTGACTCGCGTTTAATAATTATTTCACGGTAAACGATTAAATATAATTAACGATAAAGTTAATTATACTAAATATCAAGATATTATGATATTGTAATTAAAAATAATGAAAATATCAAGGCTTAAGAGTGGGTAAGTGTGCCGTGTGGGTTTGTGATTGTCGGGTCTGATTTCGAGCGTTTTGCGTAATTCTCGTTAACTGATCGATAAAGTGAAATAATATCTAGATATTATGATATATTAATCAAAAGAATTGAAAATATCAAGGTCTATTAGAGGAGAGGAAAAGAGAGGAGAGCCGTGTGGTACATGAGGATATCGGGTCTGATTTTTTCTCGATTTGCGTAATCTCCGTTGACGGATCGATAAAGTAACAAATATCTAAGATATTTGTATTAGTTTAATCGAAAGAATTAAACTATCCCAAGTGAGTGGAAAACGATGACATGGGCGCGTGACTCATGCCAAAGTCGAGTTTCGAATTTGTTACGGGATTTACGATGAGTCGGGAATAGTTAAATGACGTTCGGTTAAAAACCGTAAAAGTTATTCTTTAAATTCCAACTAAATTCAAAATAATTTTATTAAATTATGATAAATCATAATAAATCTTAATAAAAATAAATCAAAAATATTATTTTTTAAATAAAATTTCGGTCTTCAAACTTATAAGGCGAGTCGGGAAAAGTCAACGGAAGTCAAAGTCGACTTAAAAATTGAGAAAAGTCAAAGATGACTTAAAAGTCAAGAAAAAGTTTATGACGACTTAAAAGTCAAGAAAAGTCGATGACGACTTTTAAAAAGTCAAGGAAAGTCAAAGACGA
>JAIUZE010074019.1:0-27059 GCA_022085475.1 Heliosperma pusillum
ACAGATCATACCAAATCAAACATTACACGGGAACAATTCCTATCATGTGACTAATTGCATATAAATCATATTCAAATATCATATCGCCTCATAACTACTAAGGCTAATTCAATAATTATATAAAACCTTACTGGAAGACAAATCCCCGACCCGAGTCCCGCGACGGGTCATCAGTCAAAACGGGGCTGACTAGATCTTAGTTTGACCAAACCCGTTTGGTCAAACCGGCTAGAAACAGAGTCTTTACCACATAGACTTGAACATAAATTCATCATATTCATTACATGTTATTTTATTTAAACTTCTAACATGTGAATTATTAAATCTTACGAAAACCCGCTTGACTTAAAGGATATTAAATTTAACTATAATCTCGTATTATAATTTCTAACATGTGAGAAATAATAATTTTATGAAAAACCTTTTTAATTAAATATTTTACTTATTAACATTTCCCACTTGCTAAATATTACAAAACACGATAAAATGGCAATAACTCAAAAACCGTCACAAGACTAAAAAGGTGACTCATGGGCTGATTTGGGCCGGACCTAACACGGGCATGGACTGGGCCCACGGGCCTGGTTTGGGCCTGTTTTGAGACGACATTTTTAAAACCGTTTCTTAATATTTCCCGCATGCTTAACATATTTAAAACCCGTCAAAACAACAACAAAACAATCAAGTATCGACACAAGACCCAAGGACCATACCCGGACCAAATCCAGACCTGGCTGGACCGGCCTGAACCGGCTGGACCAGGCCTGAACCGGCCGGTTTGGGTCGGTTTTCCAGCCCTTCTCCACGGCTCCAACCACAAACAACACCAAATAAATTCCAACATGTTTTTAATTAACAAACAACCATTTTAACAATCATCCATACAAAAATCATGATTATAATTAAATCATTCAAATATGTCAAGAACACTAAACTTGTTATAAATTCATAAAACATAATAATAACAACTACTTATCATGTTACCAACTAAAAATCATAAGTAACAATAATATAAACTAAAACTAAAGGTATGTGACATTAATTCATCGAGTAAATCGGAATCGTTACCTTAGCTAGCAAAATCAATTAGCACCAAAACCAATAAGAAGTATAAACCCGTCTACTAATCTTCACCCAAAATATACGAGTCACCAAACTCGTCTTCAAAATCTTCCCCTATAAGAAATGACAAGAATAATATTGTTAGTATTAAAACTTGATTTTCCATAATTAAAGTGTGGAAAACGATTTTGCCGGAATTGAAAATAAACCGTACTTGAAGATGGAGAGCGAAGAGGAGATTCTAGAAATATAAGTTAGGACGGATTTGAATAAGAAATAAAGGTTTTATGATGATTTTGCTCAAGAACGACGAAGAACGATGAAGAACGACGAAGAACGATGAAGAACGATTAAAGAAAGTGTTAATTAGATCTTAATTTGATTTATTGTAAAATGAAAAGTTGTTAGTGAGTAAGTGTGGTGAGTGAGCCGTGTACATATAGAGGAAATATGGAGTCGGGTTTTGAAATTGTTGTTACGGAATTGACTCGGGTTTAATAAATATATTACGGTAATTGATTAAATATAATTAGATATTAAGTTAATTAAACCAAATATCTAGATATTATGTTATTGTAATGAAAAGAAAGGAAAATATCTAGTCCTATTAGAGGGCAAAGGAGCCGTGTGGTATGGTGATAGTCGGGTCTGTTTTGTAAACGATTTGCGTAATTTTCGTTGACGGATCGATAAAGTTATAAATATCTTAGATATTTGTATTAGTTTAATCGAAAGAATTCAAATATCTAATGTGAGTGGAAAAAGATGACATGGGGCGTGTGACTCATGCCAAAGTCGGGTTTCGGGTTTGTTTCGGGATTTAAGATGACTCGGGAATAGTTAAATGACGTTCGGGATTAAACCGTAAAAGTTATTCTTTAATTCCGAATAAATTCAAAATAATTTTATTAAATTATCATAAACTCCAATAAATCTTAATAAAAATAAATTAAATTTATTATTTTTTTTCAAATATAATTTCGGTCTTTAAATTTACGAGGCGAGTCGGAAAAGTCAACGAAAGTCAAAGTTGACTTAAAACGGGATTCTCATGGAATCTCGCAGAAAATCCAAATACGAACTCGGAATTTCCAAATACGACTCGAAACAATAAATTCTATTTTAAAACTTAACTTTGCTGAAAAGTATCCGTAAAATATTTTCACTAGAAAAATAGGGTACTTTTCGGGTTGTTACAGTGGGAATCATCCTTCTGCAAAAGGAAAGCTCGGGGAAATGACGCAGCAGATGCTACTCCTTTTCGAAGGATCGCAGTTCTTGCTGCGCCTCTTCCCATTCTGTTTTCTCTAGATTCAGATAAGTTTGAGTTGTTCCAGAACTCTTCGTATTTTCTACTATTAAAGGAGAGCTCCGTTCCCACTTTTTAGGCACGCGAGTGTTCCGCTCCTTCTCTTCTCTCTTTACATTCTAGACCTTGCTCTAAACTTTTCACCTCTACGTGCTTGATCAATCGACCACGTAAACTCAGATCCTTTTGGGTACCCGACACGTTTGCATTGACCGACCAATTTGACCACTACACAATCAACCAATAAACTAATCAATCGATGTTAATCCTTTAACGAGGGTACTTTCTGCAAATATTCGAGTCGAGCTATCGCTAAAACGTTAACTTGGTTAATCTTGTTTCGTCAACATTTATGTCTGAGGGTGTAAATCCCATCTTTTATCTTGTATATATTTTATTCGTTCAATTAATGTAAGAACCACGTCAAAATTAAATTCAAAACTGATTTTAAAATCATAACCTTTTTAGCAAAATCTTTTTAGTAGTCATCAGACGTCGAGAAGAAATGCAGAAGCATATGCACCTCTTCCAGAGGCTGCCTGCTCCTACTCTTATTCATCTTCCACTGGTTTCTATGTCTTTATTTTCCCTTTCTTATTTTCAATTTTCTTCGTACATAAATTATATTTAATCTTTTATAAATCGTTTTGTTCTCGTCTTAGATCCCTAATAAATCAATATTAGCGGTTTTCGTCTTTGAATCAAATTTGGGTTTTAGAGGTTCGATTCGTTCATATCAAATCCGTGGATTCATTGTAGATATAAATTGTAGTGTAATTAATATATTAAATAACTTCTACTCGAGTCATAGTGTACATACCTCAGTTCTACACTTTCCGCCAACCACCCATTGATGTTTATTGATGATATTTTGATCTTTTCGAAATCCAAAGAAGAACATGCCGATCACCTTCGAACCATTTTGGGTGTTCTTCGACGTCAAAAGTGGTATGCTAAGTTCTCCAAATGTGAATTCTGGTTGCCCGAGGTATCTTTCCTTGGTCATGTTATTTCAAAAGACGGTGTTATGGTCGATCCAGCTAAAATTGAGGCAGTTGTGGATTGGACGAGTCCGAAAAATGTGTCCGAGATTCGGAGTTTCCTTGGTTTAGCGGGTTATTATCGTCGGTTTGTGAAAGATTTCTCCAAATTAGCAAGAACCGATGACTCAATTGCTAAAGAAGGAAGCAAAGTATATTTGGACCGATGAATGTGAAATTGCCTTCTTGGAATTAAAGAAGAGATTGACTACCGCACCGGTTTTAACTTTACCAGATGATGAAGCTGATTATGATGTATATTGTGATGCTTCAAAGCATGGTTTGGGATGTGTCTTGATGCAGAATAGAAAAGTCATTGCTTATGCTTCTCGACAACTCAGGGATCATGAAGTGAATTACCCGACTCATGATCTTGAGTTAGCAGCTGTGGTACATGCCTTGAAAACGTGGAGACACTATCTTATCGGAGTTCATTGTTGCATATATACCGATCATAAAAGCTTGAGGTGCATTTTTACTCAGAAAGAGTTGAACATGAGGCAGAGAAGATGGTTAGAGTTGGTGAATGATTATGATGCTGAGTTGATTTATCACGAGGGAAAAGCAAATGTTGTGGCAGATGCTTTGAGTAGAAAGACTAGTCATTCATTAAATGCTCTTGGTACTTTACCCGATGAACTAGTAACCGAATTTCAGAAGCTGGAGATACAGTTTGTTGGGAAAGGGTTTCATTATCTTGGTGCTTTGACTGCGGAACCTGATTTTTATCGAGAGATTCGTACTTGTTTACCGGAGGATGCTACTTTCATCGCCATACAAGCAAAAATATTACTTGGGCAAGCTAAAGATTGCGTGGTGGATAATGATGGCTACCTTCGTTACCATGGTCGAATGTTTGTTCCGAGAAGTGCCGAGTTGAGAAAGAGAATACTTGATGAAGCTCACCTTTCTCCTTATTCTATTCATCCGGGTGGTGACAAAATGTATAAAGATTTGAGACCACAATTTTGGTGGCCTAGGATGAAGATTGAAGTAAAGGAGTATGTTAGTAGATGTTTTACTTGTCAAAAGGTGAAGATTGAACATCAAAGACCCGGAGGTTTACTGCAACCTTTGGAAATTCCTTTTTGGAAATGGGAGTCTATTTCTATGGACTTCGTGATGGCGTTACCTAAAACTTCTAGGGGAATGAATGCCATCTGGGTTATTGTAGACCGTCTAACCAAGTGTGCCAGATTCGTGCCTATTAAAGAAACTTGGAGTATAGATGTCTTAGCCCGTGCTTATGTGGATGAGATAGTGCGCTACCATGGAGTACCTAAAAGTATAGTTTCAGATCGTGATCCGAGATTCTGTTCTCGATTCTGGACAGCCTTACAAGAAGCCATGGGTAGTAAATTGTTGATGAGCACAGCTTTTCATGCCGCTACTGATGGTCAAACTGAGAGAACGATCCAAACCTTGGAAGATCTTCTTCGAGCTTGTGCTTTAGACTTTCATATATCTTGGGAAAAGTGTTTGCCTTTGGTGGAATTTTCTTATAACAACAGTTATCATGCTTCTATCAAGATGTCACCATATGAGGCTTTATACGGTAGGAAATGCCGTAGTCCTGTTTGTTGGGATCAAGTACGATGATCATATGTTGAGTCCCGACATAGTGACTGAAACAATTGATCAAGTTCAAGTCATTCGAGAGCGAATGAAAGCCGCTCAAGATAGACAGAAATCCTATTCTGATGTTCGCCGTCGACCACTTGAATTTGATGTTGATGATCGGGTATTCCTTAAGGTGTCACCAATGAAAGGAGTGAAACGGTTTGGAGTGAAAGGAAAGTTGAGTCCTAAGTATATTGGACCGTTTCGTGTGCTTAAAAGAGTTGGTCCTGTTGCTTATCGTTTGGAATTACCTCCGAACTTGAGTAAAGTTCATGATGTGTTCCATGTTTCGCAATTGAAGAAGTATATCAGTGATCCGAGTCATATTATTCAAGAAGAAGTTTTGGACTTGGAACCTAATCTGGCTTTGGAAGAAAGGCCGATTCGTATACTTGAAAGGGCTAACAAGCAACTCAGAAACAAAGTGGTACCCTTAGTTCGTATTCTTTGGCGTTGTGGAAACGTTGAATCAGAAACTTGGGAACCCGAAGCTAAAATGTTAGCTAAATATCCCGAGCTCTTTGCTTGAGGTAAATCTCCTTCTTCCTTTCCTCTTTCTATTCGATTTATTCTTTCGAATATTCCGTTCCTTCTATCGAGTATCATTTCTCTTAGATATATTACTATAAGCTTAGTTAGAAATTTTAGGAATAGATAATAGAGTTATTATCCTTACTATGAAATTTTTGAATTAAAAGCTTTTTGAAAATATTTTTATGATTTCAAGTAGTTTTACCGTCAAGGAGTGTTGAGACTCGTTATTGGAGACGTTCGATAACTAGTTTTCTCATTTATTGATGCGAAAAAGTATCTTTTAAAGTCTTTGATTTGGGACGTTGATGTTCTTAACTATAGACGAGAATCTTCCGTACCATTGATAAGACTCAGTATTTTTATTACAAGTATATTTTTAACAGTTTTGAAATAGACCTACATATATGTTACGTTCCTTCTTCTAAGTTTCGAGGACGAAACTTTTTAAAAGGAGGGGTGATTGTAACAACCCGAAAAGTACCCAAATTTTTCTAGTAAAAATATTTACTAACACTTTTCAGCAGACTTAAGTTTTTTAAAATAGAAATTTTTGTTCCAAGTCGTATTTCGAAATTCCGAGTTCGTATTTGGAATTTTTGAGAGATTTCATGAAAAGACCGTTTTTATTCATCTTTGACTTTTCTTGACTTTTAAGTCGTCTTTGACTTTTTCTTGACTTTTTAAAGTCGTCATTGACTTTTCTTGACTTTTAAGTCGTCATAAACTTTTCTTGACTTTTAAGTCATCTTTGACTTTTTTCGACTTTTAAGTCGACTTTGACTTTCGTTGACTTTTCCCGACTCGACTGGTAAGTTTGAAGACCGAAATTTTATTTAAAAAAATAATATTTTTGATTTATTTTTATTTAGATTTATTAAGATTTATCATCATTTAATATAATTATTTTGAATTTATTCGGAATTTAAAGAATAACGTTTACGGTTTTTAACCAAACGTCATTTAACTATTCCCGACGCATCGTAATGCGCGCAACAAAATCGAAACGCGACTTTGGCATGAGTCACACGCCCATGTCATCGTTTTCCACTCACAATTAGTTATTTTAATTATTTTGATTAAACTAATCAAAATATCTAGATATTTATTAACTTTATCGATCAGTTAACGAAAATTACGCAAATCGTTTACAAAACTGATCCGACAGTCACCATATCACACGGCTCCTTTGCTCTCTAATAGGCCTTGATATTTTCATTACTTTTGATTACAATATCATAATATCTAGATATTTAGTGTAATTAACTTAAGCGCTAATTATATTTAATCGATTACCGTAAAATAATTATTAATCGCGAGTCAATTCCGTAACAATAATTTCAAAACCCGACATCCATTTTTGCCTATAATTACACGGCTCCCTCCACTCCACTACTCACTAACAACTTTTCATTTTTCAACAAATCAAATTAAGATCAAAATATCACTTTCTTGAATCGTTCTTGAGTGTTCTTGAGCGTTCTTCATCCGTTCTTCATCGTTCTTGAGCAAAATCCTCATAAAATCTTCATTTCTTAATTAAATCCGTCCTAACTTATAATTCTAGGATCTTCTCTTCGCTCATCATCTTCACGTACGGTTTTATTTCAATTCCGACAAAATCGTTTTCAACACTTTAATTATGGAAAATCATATTTTTGTTCTAATAATGTTTTCCTTGTTATTTCTTATAGGGGAAGATTTTGAAGACGAGTTTGGAGACTCGTATATTTTGGGTGAAGATTAGTGGGAGGGTTCTTGGTTTATACTTCTTATTTTGGTGCTAATTGACTTGTCTAGCTAAGGTAACGATTCCGAGTTACTCGACGGATATATGTTACATAGCTTTTGTTTCTTTTGTTTTTGGTTCATCTTTTATTTTTGTTCATGTTATTATGATTTAAGGATTTTTAGTTAGTAACACGTTAAGTAGTGGTTATTATTATGTTTTTATGAATTTATAACATATTGGTTGTTCTTGACATATTAGGATGAATTATTTATAATCATGATTTTGTATGGATGGATGTTAAAATGGTTGTTTGATAATTAAAAACATGTTAGAATTTATTTGGAATTGTTGTTGTTGAAACCGGTTTAGGGGGGCTGTTTAGGGGCTGAAAACCGGACCCAAACCAGGCCGGTTCAGGCCGGTTCAGGCCCGGTCCAGGCCGGTCTGGGTTGGTCAAAGGTGGGTCCGGGTTTTGGTCTTTGGGTTGTGTCGATGTTTGATTGTTTGGTTGTTGTTTTGACGGGTTTTAATTATGTTAAAGCATGCGGGAAATATTAGGAAACGGTTTTAGTAAAAGTTGGAAAATCTGTCAAAACAGCCCAAACAGGCCCGTGGGCCCATTCAGGCCCATGTTGGGTTCGGCCCAAAAGTCAGCCCGTGGGTCCCACTTTGGGACTTGTGACGGTTTTTGAGTTATCGTCATTTTTATCGTGTTTTGTAATATTTAGCAAGTGGGAAATGTTAATAAGTAAAATATTTAATTAAAAAGGTTTTTCATAAATTATTATTTCTCACATGTTAGAAATTATAAGACGAGATCGTAGTTTAATTTGATATCATTTAAGTCAAACGGGTTTTTAATAAGATTTAATAATTCACATGTTAGAAGTTTTGATAAAATAACATGTAATGAATATGTTGAATTTACGTTCAAGTCTATGTGATAAAGACTCTGTTTCTAGCCGGTTTGACCAAACGGGTTTGGTCAAACTAAGATCTAGTCAGCCCCGTTTTGACTGATGACCCGTCGCGGGACTCGGGTCGGGGATTTGTCTTCAATTAAGGTTTTATTTAATTATTGAATTAGCCTTAGTAGTTTGAGCGATATGATATTTGATTATTATTTATCTGCAATTAGTCACATGATAGGATGTTTTTTCCGTGACTGTTTGATTATATGGTTGGTGTCGTGTTGACTACGTACCCATAGAGAATTATGAGTATATGGCGTCTTGACCATTCTAATTCTAAATGAGTATCTTGGACCATTACATTGATAGGCCCGTACTATCTTTAACGAGTATATAGTTCACTGCTTGATAGCTTTTGTGTCACGGCCTGGGGGGCTTATCTCCAAGTCGGGGCATGGCATCCTAAGAGTTCCGCTTTGGGAAGGGAGCCAGCTTAATTACTAGCCATCTCTGCTTAGGGGGTCGCCTAGTAGAGTTTCTCATAGACGGTTATGTCATGGGACGGGGAATGGAATAGCTGTTGTCGCTAGGTCTGATCAGTCTAGGACTAGGATGTTTTCCTACCTTGTGGTATAGCCTCGAGTTACAGATGACTATTGACGGTGCTAAGAACTTATGCCTGTTTGTAGAAGTATTGGTCTTTCATGTTTGTATGATTCTATGAGTTCTAGAAGGTGAGATTCAAGCCGGCTAGGATTGATAGAGTTTGGATTAACGATTGTTAACTGATTCACATGATTACGTGTTGATTAGGGTTTGAGTGTATCAGGGCCATGTTACATGGTAACCGCTGAGCCAGCATACCAGCTTCCCTACCTCGAGTTCTATTTTATTATTGGATTCACATGATAGCTTTCATATGCTAGGTTATATGTTAGTTACCTGTTTCATAACATGAAAAGCATATCATATATGTTAAGGTTTTGTATTTTCTATATACAGTGCTTTTATGTTTTTCATGTTTCATTAAACTCGACATTTCGTGGCTGGGAGAACTCGGAGTTACTCCCCACTGACTGTGGCTTCCGTGTTTATATTTAATGCGGTCGAACAGGTGTTGATGCATATTTGGGGTACATTGACGAGCTAGCGAGCGAAGTATTTACCTTGGACCTATATTCGGTTCTTAGATTGTATATTATTATACACTCTTTTATTTTCCGTATTTATACGGGAGATATGTCTCCCGTCTTGTATATTTCTTTTGTATAATATTATTTCCGTTTTGTAATGACCCTTTTTATTTATGACACCCTTCGTTAGGTATTTAAATTATTTTTTTTTTCTTCCGCAAATTTGAGGGTGTCACAGTTGGTATCAGAGCATATTTGCTCCCGACGCACGGTTGTGTACCCTTGCATAAATAACTTGACCTTAATAAATAATAAACTGGTGAGATAGAAGGGTAGGATGGGTAGATTAGGAATTAAGTTGTAGTCTATTTGTTTATGCTAATTGTTAGGAGTAACTTAATTTGTTTTGTTTCTTATGAAGACGGTTGGACCTCGTGTAGAAGAGTTCGTTGTTACTGCCAACCAGGTCCCTCCTCATAAAGAAGACAATTGCCACGGAGGCTATGCTTGGGTGGCTAGCCAAATTGCTAGGAGCAATATTACGCCTTATGGTGGAATATGTGTTACCTAGAAGGAGTATCCTCTACCGAAGATTTGAAGATTTATAAAGCCTCATTGAAGTGAATTCTTTCTTCATCTGCGAATTCTCTCGTCCTTATAATATTATGCCCTCTTCTTTCTATCTAGGGGCTTCTTTCTCTTCCAACCTATTTACATTTTGGAAATTTCTCTTAATAGTTCCTCCATTATACCATTGGTATTCTTACCTTCCTCTTGTAACATTGGTATGGATGTCACCCCATTGGTATGCGGTATATTATTCTTAGTCGGAAGAACTTTGAATTTTGTGGAATATTAGTGTTTGTTAGCATGAACTTGTGATTTGAGGAAAATGTTATAGATCTAATTTCACCCTATGGTGGTGAGAGTTGGTATCCTTGAGGAAGGTGTGATAAAATATGTTTAAAGATTTTAATGCTAGATGCTTGTCCTGAATTGTGTGTAAATAGTGCATGATATTCGAGGGTTTAAGATCGAATGAGTTGGCTATGACTTCTTAACTCATTAGTAATTTAGTCTTTTGGACTTAGAAGTTTAGCATTGGTTTGAAGACCATGCTTATGATATGTCTATTTTGGAGTAAATAAGAAGTTTCGAATATGGTCCTTAACCATCTTATTAAACTAGTTTCATGTTTAGATGATTATAAGGATTTGAGGATAAACTTGAGATGAAATTCTCCTAGTGGTTTTAGACTATGAAAACTTGAAGTTGCAATATCTTTTGAGGATCGAAATAAGCTTAATAACAGTTATAGTTGTGGTTAGAAAATTTAGTGATTTTAATGTTACTTGAGAATTTGTTGTCGTTAAAGGTTGGACCCTAACGGGAATTAATACTTTGTGGAATTTGGATTTGATGACACAACTTGAGGAATATGGACATAAGCGAAAACCGATGTATGGAGAGTTTGATGGAACTAAATAAATTGATTTACGGTCGCATTGCCCTTTGATTGGCAAAAGTTAAGTGAAATGAGATTGTGTGACTAATCTCTTTTGAGGAGTTGTGTTTTAACTTTTGAAGATGAGAAAGTTAATTGTTAATAACTTAAGATAATGAATTTTGGAATAAATTGGATCAAAGGATTTCATAGTAAGCCTCTTTTATCTTGTGGTTGTTAACGGCATGGCTTCCCAAATTATAAATATTTTGATGGTGGTTTCCAATAAAAGTTTTGATGGAGCTAAGAAGATTATAGTTCGTAATAAATCTTTCATGGGTTGTTAGTTATGGAGTTTACCGTACCGATGGACCTTAGAAGATTCTAATGGAATTGGAATAATTGGGAGTTGTTACTCGATGTGTCATGCTTATGAAATATTTTGGTAGGAATCTGATGATTGAAAATGTGGAGGATAAATTGCACTCTCTTGAGGACTAGATTTTGGTGCAGTTAGTGTTGTCGAGTTACGAGCGACATTTGAAGTATCATAGATGGAAGATAGTATGGTGATTCATTCCTCTCTTTTCTCTCTTTCTATTCGATTTATTCTTTCGAATATTTCGTTCCATCTATCAATTATCATCTCGTATTGATAGATTGTTAGAAATTTTAGTTAGAAATTTTAGGTATAGATAGTAGTGTTATTACATTTACTATAGAATTTTTGAACTAATCGTTTGTAGAAATGTTTTATAATTTCAAGTATTTTACCGTCAAGAAGTGTTGAGACTTGTTATTGGAGACGTTCGATAACTAGTTTTCTCATTAATTGACGCGAAAATGTATCTTTTGAGTCTTTGATTTGGACGACGAGGTTTTTGACGGCCGACGAGAACCTTCCGTCCTATTGATAAGACCCTATATTCTTATTACAAGTATATTTTTAACAGTTTTGAAATAGACCTACATATATGTTACGTTCCTTCTTCTAAGTTTCGAGGACGAAACTTTTTAAAAGGAGGGGTGATTGTAACAACCCGAAATATACCCGATTTTTCTAGTAAAAATATTTACTAACACTTTTCAGTAGAACGTAAGTTTTTAAAATAGGAATTTTTGTTCTGAGTCTTATTTTGAAATTCCGCGTTCGTATTTGGAATTTTTGAGAGATTTCATGAAAAGACCGTTTTTGGTCATCTTTGACTTTTCTTGACTTTTAAACCGTCTTTGACTTTTCCTTGACTTTTTAAAGTCGTCATTGACTTTTTATTTATTTTTAAGTCGTCTTAAACTTTTCTGAACTTTTAAGCCATTTTTGACTTTTCCCGACTTTTTAGTCGATTTTGACTTTCGTTGACTTTTCCCGACTCGTCTGGCGATTTTGAAGACCGAAATTTTATTTAAAAAAATTATATTTTTGATTTATTTTTATTAAGATTTATTAGGATTTATCATAATTTAATATAATTATTTTGAATTTATTCGGAATTTAAAGAATAACTTTTACGGTTTTTACTCGAACGTCATTTAACTATTCCCGACGCATCGTAATGCGCGCAACCAAAATCGAAACTCGACTTTGGCATGAGTCACACGTTGATGTCATCGCTTTCCACTCACCATTAGATGTTTTATTTATTTTGATTAAAATAATCAAAATATCTAGATATTTACTTACTTTATCGATCCGTCAACGAAGATTACGCAAATCGAGCAAAAACAGATCGAATCCTCACCATGCCACACGGTCCATTTAGTCCTCTAATAGACTTTGATATTTTCATTTCTTTTGATTAATATATCATAATATCTAGATATTATTTTACTTTATCGATCAGTTAACGAAAACTACGCAAAACGCTCGAAATCGGACCCGACAAGCTCAACATCACACGGCTCCCTTACCCACTCTTAAGCCTTGATATTTTCATTATTTTTCATTTTAATATCATAATATCTTGATAGTAACTTTATCGTAAATTATATTAAATCGTTTACCGTAAAATAATTATTAAACGCGAGTCAATTACGGAACAACAATTTTAAAACTCAACACCTTTATTTGGCTATAAACTCACGTCCAACTCCACTCCACTTTACTCACAAACACCTTTTCACTTTTCAACAAATCAAATAAAGATCAAAATATCACTTTCTTTAATCGTTCTTCGTGTTCTTCATCGTTCATCAATTGTTCTTCATCGTTCTTGAGGAAAACCTCCATAAATCCTTCATTTCTTAATTAAATCCTTCCTAATTTATATTTCTAGGATCTCCTCTTCGCTCTCCATCTTCTAGTACGGTTTATTTTCAATGCCGTCAAGATCGTTTTCAGCTTTAATTATGAGAAATTTAGTTTAAGTTCTAATAATTGTTTTTCTTGTTATTTCTTATGGGGGAAGAGTTTGAAGACGAATTTGGGGACTCTTATATTTTGGGTGAAGACTAGTAGAAGGGTTTTCTTAATTATTACTTCTTATTATTTTGTGCTAAGTGGGTTTTGCTAGCTAAGGTAACGATTCCGATTTACTCGACGAATTAATGTCACATAGCTTTTAGTTTATGTTCATGTTATGGTTATGTAGGATTTTAGTTAGTAACTTAGCCTTTAGTTTTATTTATTTGGATTTTGGTTCATCTTTATTTTTGGTTCATGTTTTATGATTTATGGATTTTTAGTTAGTAATATGTTAAGTAGTGGTTATTATGTTGTTTTATGATTTTTGATAATTTTTATGTTGTATGGAATTTTTATGTAGTTTTATGATTCTTGATGATTTTTATGTTTTATGGAATTTTATGATGATTTATTGTTCTTGATGATTTTTTATGTTGTAGGAAATTTTTATGTTGATTTATTGTTCTTGAAGAATTTTAATGATTTTACTAAGTTATGATTTTTATGTGGTTTAGGAAATTTTAACAAGTTTGTTGTTCTTGATGAATTTTTGATGATTTTTAACAAGTTATGATTTTTATGTTGTTTATGAAATTTGAACAAGTTTAGTGTTCTTGACAAATTTTGATGATTTTTAATAAGTTATGATTTTGTATGATGGATGTTAAAATGGGTGTTTGTTGATTAAAAACAAGTTTGGAATTGATTTGGTGGGGGTTGATGGGTGAACCGTGGGGTGGCAGCTGAACCGGACCAAACCAGGCCGATTCAGACCGGTCTGGGTTGGTCCATGGTGGGTCCGGGTTTTGGTCTTTGGTGTGTGTCGATGTTTGATTGATTGGTTGTTGTTTTGACGGGTTTTAATTATGTTAAGCATGCGGGAAAATATTAGAAAACGGTTTTAGAAAAATTAAAGCAAAACAGCCTTTTTGAAACCAAAACAGCCCGTGGGCCCATCCAGGCCCATATTGGGTCCGGCCCATTTCAGCCCGTGGGTCCCACCTTGGGACTTGTGACGGTTTTTGAGTTATCGTCATTTTTATCGTGTTTTGTAATATTTAGCAAGTGGGAAATATTAATAAGTAAAATATTTAATTAAAAAGGGTTTTCATAAAATTATTATTTCTCACATGTTAGAAATTATAATACGAGATTAGTTTACGTTGAAATCATTTAAGTCAAGCGGGTTTTGGGTATAATATGATAATGCACATGTTAGAAGTAGTAATAAAATAACATGTAATGAATATGTTGATTTTATGTCTATGTGATAAAGACTCTGCTTCTAGCCGGTTTGATCCAACGGGTTTGGTCAAACTAAGATCTAGTCAGCCCAGATTTGACTGATGACCCGTCGCGGGACTCGGGTCGGGGATTTGTCTTCAAGTAAAGTGGTATTTAATTATGGAATTAGCCTTAATAGATATGAGGCGATATGATATTTGAATATGATTTATTTGCAATTAGTCACATGATAGGATGTTTTCCCGTGACTGTTTGATTATATGGTTGGTGGCGTGTTGACTAAGTACCCATAGAGAATTATGAATATATGGCGTCTTGACCATTCTAATTCTAAATGAGTAGCTTGGACCATGACATAGATAGGCAAGTACTGTCTTTAACGAGTATATGTTCACCTGATGATAGCTTTTGGGTCTCGGCTTGGTGGGTTTATATCCAAGTCGGGGCATGGCTGCCTAGTTCCACTTTGGAAATGGAGCCAGCTTAAGTACTAGCCATCTCTGCTTAGGGGGTCGCCTAGTAGAGTTTCTCATAGACGGTTATGTCATGGGACGGGGACTGGGAAAGGAAGAGTGTTGTCCTTAGGTTGAATCAGTCTAGGACTAGGAGTGTTCCTACCTTGTGGTTAGCCTCGAGTCTACAGAAGAGACTATCGCCGTACTAATGAACTTATGCCTGTTTGTAGAAGTATTTGTCTTTCATGTTTGTATGATTCTATGAGTTTTAGAAGGTGAGATGCAAGCCGGCTAAGATTGATAGAGTTTGGATTACCGATTGTTAACTGATTCACATGATTACGGGTTGATTAGGGTTTGAGTGTATCACGGCCATGTTTCTGAGAGGAACCTCTGAGCTAGCATACCAGCTTCCCTACCTCGAGTATAGTTTATTATCGGTTTCACATGATAGCTTTCACATGCTAGGTTATTTGTTAGTTATCTGTTTCATAACATGAAAAGCATATCATATATGTTTAAGTTTTGTATTTTCCATATACATTGCTTTTATGTTATTCATGTTTTATTAAAATCGACATTTCGTGGCTGGGAGAACTCGGAGTTACTCCCCACTGACTGTGGCTTCCGTGTTTATATTTAATGCGGTTGGCAGGTTTGTGATGCATACATTGGGTACATTGACGAGCTAGCGAGCGAAGTATTTACCTTGGACCTATATTCGGTTCTTTAGGATTGTATATTATTATACACTCTTTTATTTCCGTATTTATACGGGAGATATGTCTCCCGTCTTGTATATTTCTTTTGTATAATATTATTTCCGTTTTGTAATGAACCTTTTTATTTATGACACCTTCGTTATGTATTCTCATATTTTATTTAGTTAAATTATTTTTTTTCTTTCCGCAAATTTGAGGGTGTCACAGTTTGTATCAGAGCATTTTTGCTCCCGACGCACGTTTGTGTACCCTTGTATAAATAACTTGACCTTAATAAAATAATAAACTGTGAGATAGAATGGTAGGATGGGTAGATTAGGATTTATGTTGTAGTCTATTTGTTTATGCTAATTGTTAGGAGTAACTTAATTTGTTTTGTTTCTTATGAAGATGGTTGGACCTCGTGTAGAAGAGATCTGTGTTACCTAGAAGGAGTATCCTCTACCGAAGATTTGAAGATTTACAAGCCTAATTGAAGTTAATTCCTTCTTCATCTAGAATTCTCTCGTCCTTATTGGATTATACTCTCTTCCTTCTATTTAAGAGCTTCTTTCTCTTCCAACCTTTTTACCTCTTGGAAATTACTCTTAATAGTTCCTCCATTATACCATTGGTATTCTTACCTTCCTCTTGTAACAATTGTATGGATCTCATACCCATTTGTATGTGGTATATTATACTTAGTCGGAAGAACTTTGAATTTTGGGGAATATTAGTGTTAGTTAGAATGAACTTGTGATTTGAGGAAATGGTATAGATCTAATTTCACCCTATGGTGGTGAGAGTGGGTATCCTTGAGGAAAGTGTGGTAAGGTTTGTTTAATGATTTTAATGCTTGAAGCTTGTCATGACTTGTGTGTAAATAGTTCATGATATTCGAAGGTGTAAAGTCGAATGAGTTGGCTATTACTTCTTAACTCATTGGTAATTTAGTCTTTTGGAATTAGAAGTTTAGTATTGGTTTGAAGACCATGTTTATGATATGTCTATTTTGGAGTAAATAAGAAGTTTCGAATATGGTACCTAGCCATCCTATTAAGCTAGTTCCGTGTTTAGATGATTATAAGGATTTGAGGATAAACTTAGGAGGAAAGTCTCTTAGTGGTTTTAGACTATGAAAGCTTGAAGTTGCAATATCATTTCTTTTGAGGATCGAATCAAGCATAATGGTGGTTAGTTGTTGGGGTTAAGGATTTTAGTGGTTCTTTAAAGGTTACTTGGAAAAATAGTTGTTTTAAATGTTGGGCCCTAATGGGAATAATTACCTTGAGGAATTTTGGATTTGGATGACCAAACTTGAGGAATATTGTTATAAGCAAAAAAAAAAACCGATGTATTGAGAGTTTAGAAGAGATAGATAAATTGATTACGGTCACATTTGCCTATGTTTGGCAACAGTTAAGTGAAATAAGTTTTGTGTGACTAATCTCTTTGAGGTTTCGAGATTCAACTTTTGAGGATGAGAGGGTTCATTGTAAATAAGTTGGGGTAATGAATTTTTGGAATAAATTGGATTAAGGGATTTCATCGTAAGTTCTTTACTTTGTGGTGGTTAGCGGTCTTGTTTCCTTAATTATAAATATTGTGATGGTGATTTCCAATAATAGTTTCGATGGACCTTAGAAGATTCTAATGGAATTTGAATAATTGGGAGTTGTTACTCAATGTGTCATACTTATGAAATATTTTGGTAGGAATCGGATGATTGAAAATGTTGAGGATATAGTGCACTCTCTTCAGGATTAGATTTGGTTGCAGTTAGTAGTAACGAGTTTCGATCGACATTGGAATTTTCATAGATGGAAGGTAGTATGGTGGTAAATTTCCTTCTTTCTTCTTTCTTCTTTCTTTCTATTCGATTTATTCTTTCGAATATTTCGTTCCTTCTATCAATTGTCATCTCGTATAGATAGGATATTAGAAGCTTTAGTTAGAAGTTTTAGGTATAGATAGTAGTGTTATTACTTTTACTATAGAATTTTTGAATTAAAAGCTTTTAGAAATGTTTTATGATTTCAAGTATTTTACCATCAAGGAGTGTTGAAACTTGTTATTGGAGACGTTCGATAACTAGTTTTCTCATTTATTGATGCGAAAATGTATCTTTTAAAGTCTTTGACTTGGAACGTCGATGTTCTTAAACTGCAGATGAGAACCCTCCGTTCCATTGATAAGACCCAGTATTTTTATTACAAGTATATTTTTAACAGTTTCGAAATAGACCTACATATATGTTACTTTCCTTCTTCTAAGTTTCGAGGACGAAACTTTTTAAAAGGAGGGGTGATTGTAACAACCCGAAAAGTACCCGATTTTTCTAGTAAAAATATTTACGAACACTTTTCAGTAGAACTTAAGTTTTTAAAATAGGAATTTTGTTCCGAGTCTTATTTTGAAATTCCGCGTTCGTATTTGGAATTTTTGAGGGATTTCATGAAAAGACCGTTTTTAGTCATCTTTGACTTTTCTTGACTTTTAAGTCGTCTTTGACTTTTCCTTGACTTTTTAAAAGTCGTCATTGACTTTTCTTGACTTTTAAGTCGTCCTAAACTTTTCTTGACTTTTAAGTCATCTTTGACTTTTCTCGGCTTTTCAGTCAACTTTGACTTCCGTTGACTTTTTCCCGACTCGCCTCATAAGTTTGAAGACCGAAATTTTATTTAAAAAAATAATATTTTTGATTTATTTTTATTTAGATTTATTAAGATTTATCATAATTTAATATAATTATTTTGAATTTATTCGGAATTTAAAGAATAACTTTTACGGTTTTAACCGAACGTCATTTAACTATTCCCGACTCATCGTAAATCCCGTAACAAACTCGAAACTCGACTTTGGCATGAGTCACGCGCCATGTCATCGTTTTCCACTCACTTGAGATATTTTAATTGTTTCGATTAAACTAATACAAATATCTAGAGATATTTGTAGCTTTATCGATCCGTCCGTTTAAATTACGCAAATCGCTCAAAATCAGACCCGATTCCTACCCATTTCACACGCCCCATGTCACCTATTTTTCACTCATGTTAGATCTTTTAATTAATATGATTAAACTAATAATAATATCTAAGATATTTGTAACTTTATCGGTCTGTCAACTTAAATTCCGCAATCGCTTAAAAACAGACCCGATTTGTCTTCATTTCTCACGTCTCCTTTGTCCTCTCTTTGACCTTGATATTTTCTTTCTTTTCATTTTAATAACATAATATCTTGATATTTAGTATAATTAACTTTATCGTTAATTATATTTAATCGCTTACCGTAAAATAATTATTAATCGCGAGTCAATTCCGTAACAATAATTTCAAAACCCGACATCCATCTTGGCCTATATTTACACGGCTCACACAACACTCCACTCACTAACAACTTTTCATTTTTCAACAAATCAAATAAAGATCAAAATATCACTTTCTTTAATCGTTCTTCATTTGTTCGTCGTGTTCTTCAATTGTTCATCATCGTTCTTGAGCAAAACCTTCATAAAATCTTCATTTCTTAATTAAATCCGTCCTAACTTATATTTCTAGACTCTCCTCTTCGCTCCTCATCTTCACGTACGGTTTTATTTCAATTCCGTCAAGATCGTTTTCAACACTTTAATTATGAGAAATTAAGTTTTAAGTTCTAATAATGTTTTTTCTTGTCATTTCTTATAGGGGAAGATTTTGAAGACGAGTTTGGAGACTCGTATATTTTGGGTGAAGATTAGTAGGAGGGTTTCTTGGTTTATACTTCTTATTTTGGTGCTAATTGATTTGTCTAGCTAAGGTAACGATTCCGAGTTACTCGACGGATATATGTTACATAGCTTTTGTTTTCGTTAGTTTTTAGTTGGCTTTAAGTTTTTGTTCATGTTATGGTTATTTATGATTTTAGTTAGTAACATAGCCTTTAGTTTTGTTTCTTTTGATTTTGGTTCATCTTTGTTTTTGGTTCATGTTTTTATGATTAGTGGATTTTTAGTAGTAATATGATAAGGGGTTGTTTTTATCATGTTGATGAATTTTGATGATTTTTATTAAGTTATGATTTTTATGTTGTTTAGGAAATTTCTCATATGTAAGTGTTCTTGGTGAATTTGGATGATTTTTCATAATAATGATTTTTGTATGATGGATGGTTAAATTGGTTGTTAAAATGGGTGTTGATTAATTAAAACATGTTAGAAACAATTTGGTGTTGTTGTAGTGGTGGTGGCCGAATTGGTGGCACTAAACCGGACCAAACCAGACCGGTCCAGGCCGATTCAGACCCGGTCTGGGTTGGTCCATGGTGGGTCCGGGTTTTGGTCTTTAGGTTGTGTCGATGTTTGATTGTTTAATTGTTGTTTTGACGGGTTTTAATTATGTTAAGCATGCGGGAAAATATTAGAAATCGGTTTTAGAAAAATTAAATCAAAACAGCCATTTTTAGCCAAAACAGCCGTGGGGCCCAATCCAGGCCCATGTGGGTCCGGCCAACCTCAGCCCGTGGGTCCCACTTTGGGACTTGTGACGGTTTTTGAGTTATCGTCATTTTTATCGCGTTTTGTAATAATTAGCAAGCGAGAAATATTAATAAGTAAAATATTTAATTAAAAAGGTTTTTCATTAAATTATTATTTCTCACATGTTAGAAATTATAAGACTAGATCGTAGTTTAATTTAATAACCTTTTAGTCAAACGGGTTTTGGGTAGGATATAATAATTCACATGTTAGAATTTAATAAAAGAACATGTCATGAATATGTTGACTTTTATGTATAAGTCTATGTGGTAAAGACTCTGTTTCTAGCCGGTTTGATCCAATGGGTTTGGTCAAACTAAGATCTAGTCAGCCCCGATTTGACTGATGACCCGTCGCGGGACTCGGGCGGGGATTTGTCTTTCAGTAAGGTTTTTATTTAATTATGAAGTAGCCCTTATATATATGCGGCGATATGATACTTTATTATTATTTAGCTTGTCAATTAGTCACATGATAGGATGTGTTCCCGTGACTGATTTATTATATGGTTGGTGTCGTGTTGACTAAGTACCCATAGAGAATTATGGATATATGGCGTCTTGACCATTCTAATTCTCAATGAGTAGCTTGGACCATGACATTGATAGGCTCGTACTATCTTTAACGAGCATATGGAGTTCACAGCTTGATGGCTTTTGTGTCCCGGCTTGGTGGGTTTATATCCAAGTCGGGGCATGGCTGCCTGATCCGTTTTGGGACTGGAGCCAGCTTAAGTACTAGCCATCTCTGCTTAGGGGGTCGCCTCGTAGAGTTTCTCATACACGGTTATGTCATGGGACGGGGAATGGAATAGCTGTTTTCGCTAGGTCTGATCAGTCTAGGACTAGGATGTTTTCCTACCTTGTGGTATAGCCTCGAGTTACAGATGACTATTGACGGTTCTAAGAACTTATGCCTGTTTGTAGAGGTATTGGTCTTTCATGTTTGTATGATTCTATGAGTTCTAGAAGGTGAGATGCAAGCCGGCTAGGATTGATAGAGTTTGGATTACCGGTTGTTACCTGATTCACATGATTACGTGTTGATTAGGGTTTGAGTGTATCATGGCCATGTTTCTGAGAGGAACCTCTGAGCTAGCATACCAGCTTCCCTACCTCGAGTCATAGTTTATTATCGGTTTTCACATGATAGCTTTCACATGCTAGGTTATTTGTTAGTTATCTGTTTCATAACATGAAAAGCATATCATATATGTTTAAGTTTTGTATTTTCCATATACATTGCTTTTATGTTATTCATGTTTCATTAAACTCGACATTTCGTGGCGGGGAGAACTCGGAGTTACTCCCCACTGACTGTGGCTTCCGTGTTTATATTTAATGCGGTCGAACAGGTGGTGATGCATACATTGGGTACATTGACGAGCTAGCGAGCGAAGTATTTACCTTGGACCTATATTCGGTTCTTAGATTGTATATTATTATACACTCTTTTATTTCCGTATTTATACGGGAGATATGTCTCCCGTCTTGTATAATTCTTATGTAAAATATTAGTTTCCTTTTTGTATGAACCTTTTTATTTATGACACCCTTTGTTATGTATTAAATTATTTTTTTTCTTTCCGCAAATTTGAGGGTGTCACAGACATGTTAGGATCATGAACAAGCACACAAGACTCCACATGATTGCAATTGTCATGAAACATTTTATCATTCTCTAATAAAGGCATAGAAAGTTCATTCACATCATTTTCCAAGGAAAAAGTGTCATTAGGCAAAATCACATTATCAAGAGATGATACATTAACAACCACACTAGACTCCACAAAACCATCATGATTAGCCTCAAAATTAGTACAAGAGAAATCACCACGCATATAAGAGTCAAAGCAATTGTAATCATCATCATCAAAGACATACACATTTCCTCCAATAGAAGAGAACTCATGCACAACATGTTTCAGAGAAGGAGAATCAACATGGGCAATTGCATTATCAAGAAAAGGCACATTAACATTGGGAACAAACTCACAAGACTCAACAAAATCACTATCATTATCACTCAAGACATTATCATTAGACTTCTCAAAGTTTTCAAATTTCATAGAAGTATGAGCAACATTGTTGATGTATTGATTTGTTGTTTCAATGAATTGTCCCATCATGATCTCAAGGTTGGATTTAGGAGGTGGGGTATTCAAATCCCATTCACATGTTTCATTAGCCAACCTTCTAAAAACTTCCCAATTTTCCAAATAATTTGTCTCACAAAATTGACCACAACATATAGAATCGACAATGGCCCAAGTTTCTTGATTCACGCCATAATACACAACAAGGCAAAGTTCCCATGTTTCAAAACAATAAGAAAATTGAGCAACATGTTCACCAAGTCTATCAAAATATCTATAAAAAGGCTCATGCTCAAATTGTGGAAAATGAAAACTAACCATCATCACAAGCAACAAGTAACAAATACAAAGTCTAACAAATCTAAGAGTACACTAATATCAATTCGTTAACCTCCCCGGCAACGGCGCCATTTTTGACGCGGGGTTTTTGTGTCGCCTTCCCCCGGCCAAAACAAATTTATAAACTCAACTAAGCTAATGTAGTAGCGGTAGTCGAGGTCGATCCACAGGGAGGTCAAGGTCAAGTACTAGTTCGTCTCAAATTAGAGGTTAGCTACGCAAATCAAAAAGTGGTAAAAATTAAGCTAAAATCTAAACTAATAAATAACTAAACAAGTAACAGAAATAACGGATTAAATAATAAAGAAAGGCCTAGGGTCCGATCAAGTCTTAGTTCATGGGTTGCAACGGTGGGTAGTTTATCAACAAGTGGTGGAATATGGGTTCAAGTGGGACAACGTCATCTAACTATCTAACCCTCCCGAGTATAGGTAGCCTCTAGGGTCGATAAAAGGTCCCACTCCCATGGATAACCCCTACACGAGTCCAAGGCATTTCGGGTCAACATTTAGGTCCCAAATAGGGTCTTTCCAGCTCCCGCGGATGAAATCCCCTAGCCAAAAGATAGAGTCTCTTTAAGGGGTCTCGCTCCCGCGAATGACCCACTTAGAGTCGATCCCCAAATCTACCCAAGCCCACTACCGTAGGCCCAACTCCCGTTGATAGCCTCAGTAGCCCCTAAGTCGGCCCAACTCCCGTTGATAGCCTCTAAGGGTTGAACAAGAGTCAAATAAGGGGTCAATACAAAACACCCAACCAAAAACAATCACCCATAAACCACTACTTGCTAATTTAACCAATCACCAATCAAAACCCATTATTAGACTTAATCGGACTCTAGAAAGGGTCACTACTCACTAAGCATAACTAGTCTAACATAAAACACAATAATAATTATTCTAAACATAAGACTAAACATGAAAAAGTATAAAGATTTAAACTTTAAACTAATGTATTACTAAACTAGAAGAACAAACAACAATAAATGAAAAATAACAATAATAAAGAGAGATAAGAAATTAAATACTAAACTTTGAATTTGAATGATATAATATGGTAGAATTAGTATTGTAACACAAAACGATATGAACTTGACTATAATTAATCTACTCTAAACTAAATTAATTGAGTAATATTTGAGAGAAAACTACCTATGAACCCTAAATAAAATCTGAAAAATGGAGGCTCCCCTATAAATTGAGGTTTTCTTCTATTTATATGGTAGTATATGTAAGGGCAAGATTGTAAAATTGAGGACCAATTAAAAAGACAAAATAAACAAACAAATAAAGAAAAAGGCAAAAAGCTAATGTCCTTTCTTCAGCTATCTTCACTAGGGGTGAGCAAAAAAGTCCGAACCGAATTTTTTAACCGAAACCGAACCGAAAACCAAAAAATGGACTCCGTATTTTCGGTTTTTTTGGTTCGGTTAACCGAACCGGATTTTTTTATGAAAAACCGGAGCGGATTCGGTTCATAGAAATTTCAAAGCAGGTACCGGTTTATGAACCGGTTTATTTTTTTTAGAAAAAAAAAAAAAAAACTCAGTCTTCCAAGCAAACAGTCGGTCCAAACAACAACAATCTCAAATTCCCATTTCATTTTTCAAGTTTCCATAAATTAGTAAAATAGTAAGTCAACAAATCAATAAAGAAGTTGAAGTTAAATAGGGTTATTACCAAAAAAAGATGAAAAACCGGTTATGAAAACCGGTGCGGATAAACCGGTTTTCGATTTCGGTTTTAAATTTTTTTAAAAACCGGTTAACCGAAAAAATCCGGTTCGGATCCGGTTTTGAAAAAAATTGATTTTTAAAACCGGTTAACCGCTCCGGTTTTGCAAACCGGAGAGGATAACCGGTTTTGCTCAACCCTAATCTTCACGTGACCAAGCAAACAATGGTCAAAATAAGACCAAAATCTCAGCCCTCAAGCCATTCATCAAATACGCACGGAGATGAGAGTTCCGCACGGTCAAACTCGCACAGGTCCTTCCTCTCTGATTCGGTTTCGCACGGCCGCTTGTGTACTGCACGGCTGATTGCGCACGGTCACTACCTCCCTGCCTTCGATGCGCACGGTAGTTGAGTTTCGATATCGGAATGCGGCAAGACGATTTCTTGGTCACCATGGTGACTGCGCGTTGACGGACAAAAGATAGAGCCATGGTGGTGCGTTTGATGGGCTCCGATGTCGGGTTTTCGGGTTTATGAGCGGAGGAGATTGGTGAAGAACATTGAAATGGTGGTGGGTTAATTGTAAAAATGGTAAAGAGTTCATGGAAATTAATGGAGGTTTATATGGCTAAATGGCTATGTAATTGAAGTGGAGGTGGAGTTTCTAAACGGTGAGTGGAAATCAATTGATTTTGGTGTATTCATTTCTCAACTTGACTTTTCTTTACATGATTCATCTTCATGTCCGCAATTTGACTCCGTCTCAACTCGTCTTATCACATGGACGTGTTTCCTACAAAGTGAAATAACCAAGGCAATACCCAAAATCCCGGAAACTAATATATATTGACACAAATTAATATGAGACCACTACTATTCTATTTTCTTACGAAATGAGCGAATAATAGTAACTCGAGTCACTAATTAGACTAAATAAGAGATAAAATGTAGGGTAAAATCGAGTAAAATATTGTGTTATCACAGCCATAGAAGACAAAGGAGGCACTGGAAAGCTCATTGGTATAGGAGCTGTTTTGTGGCTGCTATATATCACATATGGAATGAGAGAAATGCAAGGGTATTCAAGGGGATTGAAAGAGCTCCAAGTCGACTTGTTCATGAGATTAAAATGGATGTATGTACTCGAATTCTTAGTAAAGCTAAGGTCAAGAACTATGATTTCATAGTTTGTAGATTGAATAGGGCTTGATTGGCCATAGTGGCTATCTTTTTTGCTTGAGTCTTGTATCCTTATTTTTTTTCCTTGAAGGATGAATTAAGGACTTACATTTTTGTGCAAAAAATAAAAAATAAAAATAATAATAATAATAGAATTGAGGGTTGAATCACTGTTCATTGTTGTCCACCTTCACAATGACATTTTTGTTTGTAGTGCTTAATTGGACTTCATCTTCATCTTCAACTTGAGACTTTTCTAGGGTACGTTTAGCGGGCGTCATGTTCAATACACTTGACACAGACTCGTCCTCAATGGTGCTTTGCACAGATTCCTGCCACGCATTAAACACATATGATCCACAAATATGCAATCGAATTCATTTTATCAGTTTTTGTTTGATAATAAATGGGCTATGAGATATGAGTCATTACCTTTTCCCTATCAGTTTGTATTACGCTTTCATCACGTGAATCCCCTCCTAAACTACTTTTCTGTGGTATTTAATCATACGACAACTGTTAGAGTTTACACTATGCGGTGGAACTTTGAATTATAAGCTCGTATATTATATAGCAAATACAAACCTCAGATGGCTTAGATGTTTCAAGAAATTTTTCTATCCGAGTAGTGTCTTCAGATATTTTGTTGACACCATAAGATTTCCACCCCTTTTCCAAGTTATACTTCTCATCGACCTTGATTTTGAATAAAAACCTCCTATTAAGTAATACATTAAGTTCACTGGGATGTGTATCCTGTTCGTTTCGGTGGAAAAGAAAAGCATTTGATTATATATTATTTATTACAAATAATCAATAGATTGTGTCACTCATTAGATTTAAATGGCATACCTTAACTTGGTTATCTCTCAACTGCTTTGCTGACTGTTTTATCAAATCATTAGAATGAGTATCGAATAATATAAACGTAGCATTTCCAGTTTCGTCAACAACATTAACTCTTACTTTGTACCTATATCATTGATATTAGAAATTTTGTAAGCTATGAAATTGATAGATATAACAAAGCTATAATTTATGCAATACATCAAAAATATTAATATCCGTTGTTTTGGTCACGTGCAAAGAATAATGTGTATTAATAAAATAGTAGACCTTAAAAAAATAGAAGCACCTTAGAGCGACAAATTTAACATGTCCTTCACACTTGCCGGTACAAAGCCATTTTTCTGTGTCATCTAACTCCACTGAAGATCTACATGTTCTGCAGCTCTCTAGATACCATTTAAAGTTGGTATCAATTGTAGTAATGGTTGCCAATGTAACAAAGTACCCCTCCTATAAAACATAAAATTGGAAATAAGAGATTAAGGGAGACTTGAGCTATTAAACATTTTTCAAATATTTGTCCTAAAAGGGGCACTTAATGAGTATATTAGCATACCTCTTGAATCTCTCTAATTTCAGCAAGTGTGCGTCGAACAGATAATTCAAGAAGCTCATTAGCAATTGTCTCCGAGTGGCTTGAAAGTTGTGTTAGCATTGGCGATGACGGCTTAAAACCTACCTCCGCCCTTGTGAAACAACAGGTAAACCATCTATAAATTAGTCTTCATAATTATATATTTTATTTTATGTTGTGCAGTTGTTTGTCAAAGAACAACCTTCTGATGAAATCACGAACTTCTGGTATTTCCGGATCAATTA
>JAIUZE010074020.1:0-12984 GCA_022085475.1 Heliosperma pusillum
ATGTGATCGTGGTAATATTGTTGAGTTTTATGCTAGTGAATGTAGAATTCTTGATGGAAAAACTAGAGAACTCATTCTTGAAGGAAAACGTGTTAAAGATGTTTACATGACTAATTTATGTTCATTGTCCGGTCAAACCCTATCATGCATGAGTGTCCAAAAGAATGACCCTTGGCTTTGGCATAAACGGTTAGGTCATGTTAATGCTAGAACACTAAATACTCTCAAGAAACTTGATCTAGTAGATGGCATTCCTAACATAAAATTTGAATTTAAATCACTATGTGATGATTGTGTTAAGGGAAAACAGGTAAAATGCTCCTTTAAATCCAAAAAGTTTGTTAGCACTTCTCGTCCTCTTGAGCTTATTCACATTGATTTATGTGGACCCATGCGCATTGTAAGTAGAGGTGGAAGTCGCTATATTTGTGTCATTGTGGATGATTTTTCAAGGTATGTGTGGCTACTTTTCTTAAGTTCTAAAGATCAAGCATTTGATGAATTTTTAATTTGGTTGAAAAAGGTCCAAAATAAATTTGGTTTGAAACTTGTCTCTTTGAGATCCGGCCATGGAACCGAATTTGAAAATTCATCATTTGAAGATTATTGTAATGAGCATGGTGTTAGTCATAACTTTTCAGCCACTAGAACTCCCCAACAAAACGGGGTTGTGGAACGAATGAACCGAACTCTTGAAAATATGACTAGGACCATGCTTATTAGTTCTAAAGTGCCAAGGAACTTTTGGGCCGAAGCTGTTAACACTTCTTGTTACATTTACAATCGAGTCATGATAAGAAAAATCATTAACAAAACCCCTTATGAGTTACTACGAGGTAGAAAACCTAACATCTCACATGTAAAGTGCTTTGGTAGTAAATGCTTCATTCACAACAATGGTAAAGATAACCTTGGCAAATTTGATGCTCGTAGTGATGAAGGAGTTTTTGTTGGCTACTCGTACCGTAGTAAAGCTTACAAAGTTTACAATAAGAGAACTATGAAAATGGAAGAAAGCGTTCATGTAATATTTGACGAATCTAGTCTCTTTGTCTTAAATGAACAGGTTGATGAAGAAGAGGACGATGATGATTTCGAAATTGGGATGATACGTCATAATATGGATCAAGTAGTTGATGAGGCTGAGCAACAGTCGGAGCCACTGTTGCATGATGAAGCTGGCCAAAATTCGGGGGGAACTAATCCTCCCTCATCTCAAGATGATGCTAGCTCATCCAGGGGGAATGAGGATGCAAGTGAGCAGCTTACTCAAACAGAAACTATTCCAGAATCATCCTCACAAAACAATCTGGATGCAACAGTGACGCCCACTGTGACACCAGAACCAAACGAAGCCTCAAACACTCTTGTCCTAAAAAAATGGAAACACCAAAGCTCTCACCCTCTTTCAAATCTAACCAGTGATCTAAATTCTGGAATGAAAACCAGATCATCGCTCCAAAACTTTTGTGCCTTCAATGCATTCCTCTCTCAAATTGAACCTGCCAATGTCACAGGAGCTCTCACTGATACATGTTGGGTGACAGCCATGCAAGAGGAATTACACCAATTCGAAAGAAACAAGGTATGGCATCTTGTCCCTAGGCCCTCTCATCGTACTGTAATTGGTACGAGATGGGTCTTTCGCAATAAGCTTGATGATTCCGGAGAAATCGTAAGGAATAAAGCTAGACTAGTGGTGCAAGGTTTTAACCAACAAGAAGGAATCGATTATGATGAAACCTATGCACCGGTAGCTAGGCTTGAAGCCATACGAATGCTTATAGCTTTTGCATCTCATGTTGGCATAAAACTTTTTCAAATGGATGTAAAAACCGCTTTCCTAAATGGTTATCTTGAGGAAGAAGTTTTTGTTGAACAACCACCGGGTTTTTTAGACAATGAATCTCCTAACCACGTTTTCAAACTTGATAAAGCACTTTATGGTTTAAAACAGGCTCCTAGAGCTTGGTATGATAGGCTATCAAAATTTTTATTGGAAAATGGTTTCTTACGTGGTTCGGTTGATAAAACATTGTTTATTAAGTCACAGTGTGATGAACTGTTGCTTGTGCAAGTATATGTCGATGACATTATCTTTGGGGCAACAAATGAAGTTCTTTATAATTACTTTTCGGATCTAATGAAATCTGAGTTTGAAATGAGCATGATGGGAGAGCTTGGATTTTTCCTTGGTCTTCAAATCAAGCAAAGTGAGAAGGGAATAATGATCCATCAACAAAAGTATTTGAAAGAAATGCTAAGTAAGTTTGGGTTGACTAATGCTAAACCTTATGCTACACCTATGGCTTCTAACATCAAACTCGACAAAGACGAAAATGGTAAGAATGTTAGTGCAACCGTGTATCGAGGTATGAGTGGTTCATTACTTTATTTAACCGCTAGTCGACCCGACATACAATTTAGTGTATGCTTGTGTGCCCGCTTCCAATCAAATCCTAAGGAATCACATTTCAAAGCCGTTAAAAGGATTTTTAGGTACTTGGTTGGAACACAAAACCTATTTCTTTGGTATCCATCTCATTATGATCTTGATCTTGTAGGTTTTTCCGATGCGGACTACGCGGGTTGTGTGGTGGATAGGAAGAGCACTTTGGGTATTGCCACTTTCTTGGGTCCTTGCCTCATCTCATGGGCCTCCAAGAAGCAAAACACCGTTGCACTATCCACGGCTGAAAGTGAATACATCAGTGCAGCGCTCTGTTGCACACAGATTCTTTGGGTTCGACAACAATTGCATGACTACGGTATTATCTTCGAAACAACTCCTATATTTTGTGATAACACTAGTGCAATTAACATTTCAAAGAATCTCATACAACATTCACGAACTAAACATATCGAGATAAGGCATCATTTTTTACGTGATCAAGTCGAGAAAGGAAATATTTGCCTTAGTTTTTGTAGAACCGAAAATCAAGTTGCAGACATTTTTACAAAACCGCTAGAAAGAGAACAATTCGTAAAACTTCGGTTGGAAATTGGTTTATTGGGTGACATGTGATTTTAGTTATTTTATTTTCCTAAATGATTGACTAGAGTTGAGAACATTCATATGATTATTCTAGTTGTAGCTTAGTTCACTACATGCAACAATATGGACCAAGAATATGAATAAGTATGCTTGCATTTGAATTGATTTTGCATTGAGCCACTCAACACATTCATCACAATATTAACCCTCTCAAAGTAAACCGTCAAAACCAAAACCACTCAAAATGCCTCCTACAACCACCATAAACCGAGAACTCAAAAGCCTTCCAAGTTCTTATGATTCAAATCAACGAGTTCGATCAAAGAAATAAATGTCTTCTCCTGCCAAATCCGCTGCCACATCCAAAAGTTGGGAAGTACATTTGTTCAAAAAATTCCATGTAGCATGTCCTTCATATCTGTCACAGTCAATGTCACTGTATCAAAAAGAAAAAAAAAAAAAAAATTGGAAAGAAAAAGAAAAAGAAAAAGAAATTGAAGTGGAGGTTGAAAAAGAGGTTGAGAAAACTCAAAAGAAAGTACATATCAAAGAGGACAGTGTGGTTGAACAAGAAAAGGAAATGACCAAAATGTTGGGGTTGTGTATAGTCGATAAAAATGATGATAATCCAACCCTTTTGAAGTTTGCTTCAAATTACGAAAATGAAAAGAGTTTCTAACTCAAAGAATTCAAAGAAACAGAGGTATTCAAGGAAGAAGAGTATTATTGTCATGGATCTTGATGAAATTGAGGAAAAGTTGATTGTGTTTTATGCCACAGTGCACGTGGCTGTTGCATCTGCTACCTTTTCAGCTATCATTAACCATAAAATCCTTCCTAGCCTCCATATTCCTTATCCTAATCCATGTTGGCTTGATGTTTAATAAATTCTTTTACAAACCGTACTTGTTTTTGTCCTTTGAACATATGCTTTGTGTGTTGTTGAACTACGTCAACTGTGTGCGTCAATTGTGTTGTTCTTATCTTGATGATGTCAAGAGGGGGAAGTATTTTAACTGTGTAAGTGTGTGATCCTTTAACTCTTAGGCTAGCGTTCACCGTAACTTGTTTTGCCTCATGATTGGATGCTCTACTTAGGCTAATGTAGATTGACCCTTCAAACCTTGATCATGTTTAATTATGTCTTATATTGAATGCTTAAAATTCGACAATCATGGGCTAAGGGGGAACTTCACACATTATTAAAACTTGTCATCATCAAAGGGGGAATTTGTTAGAACCATACTTGGTTGATGATGCCAAGTTTCATTGTCATTTAATGGTTTGCTTCTTAGTTATGATTTATAGCATTTGAAGCTCTCAATTATTTCTCAAGGATGGTGCAAGCAAGGATGATCAAAGATGAAGAAAGCCTTAGCCTAAGTCAAATGTTGTAAACGAGATAGTGTAACATTCTTAGTTTGTCAAGTGACTGCAAAACCATGCAACAGTGCAAGTCACTGTGGTTTCTGATACAATGAAAGGAGAATTTTCGAAAATATCAAAAGTGTTGATCTTTATAAATAAATCTTATTTTCAAAAGATTGACTTACTCTAAATTAGAAAAACAAGAGGAGTGTATTTGGATATTAAAGCTAATCTTATTTAAATATTATTTCCCAAGATTTATGGAAGATAATGTTTTATTTCCTAAAGATTTATGGAAGATAATATTTCCCAAATTTGTTATGAAAAGATTTATCTCCTATAAAATTTTATGGAAGATATTATTTGCTTTATGGAAAGATTTCTATACAAATCTGATTATCACTTTTAAAATATCACTACTACAAATACAGGCAATAACAACGCCCCATCAACAACGCATACTCATGAAAATAAAGAAAAACCGTTGTGGAATGGATAATTATTTCTCCGCGGAATTTTATTAAACCTAATAACAACGGTGTTAGTTTTTCGAACGTTGTTATTAGTTTTAACAACGGCGTGAACTAAAATAACCGTTGTAAATAAATTTACTAATAACAACAGTTTATTCTATATCCGTTGTTATTAATTTAGCGCGATATAATGAAAAGTAATAACAACGGGTATGAAAAACCCGTTGTTATAATGTGTTATTAATTTGGCGCATTATTTGGCTTAAATTAATAACAACGGATATGATTTTGTTGGACGTTGTTGTTAGTTGTAACAACGGATTTAACTTTGTTAACCGTTGTAAATAGGTAATCTAATAACAACGGTGAATATGAATATTAACCGTTGTCAATACTTGTAATAAAGATGAAAAAAACACAGAACACTAATAATACTGTACTGCAACACAAAAACACAAACACAAAGCGATTATACTGCATCACAAAACCACAAACACTAATAATTTATTGATTTCCTGATCGTCTCTTTGTCATCATCTCCGTCTGCTATTTCTTATTAATCAGGTATTCTAATAATTTTTCTTTATTGATTTCCTGAATTTCGTTTATTTGTGAATTAGTTGCCTTATACATTGCATTTTCTGAATTAGTTTTAATTAGTTGGATTTTCTGAATTACTTGGCTTACTATATATACTACGAATGTAGATAAATGACTCGAACTTGGATGAATGCTGCGAATATGAGTGACCCAAACTATAAGGATGGTTTAGCTGAATTTTATGAAGTCGTTGCGAACAATTTGAATGGTTCTTCTAGTATTCCATGCCCTTGTGAAAGATGTGGTAATATTAGGTATATGGCTATTCCGGACGTTAAAATTCACCTAGAAAAGTATAGTTTTAGTCGATCCTATACCCGTTGGATTTTTCATGGGGAATCATTAGAGGAAGATAATAATTTTGAAGAAGATGATCTTGAGGTATACGAAAGGATAACTGATGATCCCGAGTTTGCCGAGTATGTTGAGTTGGAAGCAGACGAGTTGAATGTTGGGTCTACAGATAATGAAGAAAAAGATGATGAATCAAATGCTTTTGAAGATGAAAACCTTAATTTGGATGACCTTGACAACATGTATAAGAAGTTGTGTGAGTCTGAAGCGCCTCTATACCCTGGTTGTAAGTACACAAAGATGTCGGCTGTGGTGAAGTTGTATAATATCAAGGGGGCAAATGGGGTTAGTGACACATGTTTCACTAGTTTATTAGCCTTGATAAACGACATGCTTCCAGATGGTAATGTTCTTCCCGTTAAGACATATGAGGCTAAAAAACTAATTAGAGGGGTGGGTATGAAATATGAGAAAATACATGCATGTCCAAATGATTGCGTTTTGTATCGAAAATTATATCAAAACTTAACCAATTGTCCGGTTTGTTTTGAGTGGCGTTATAAGGATAAGGAAGGGATCCCGGCTAAGGTGTTATGGTATTTTCCAGTGATACCAAGATTCATAAGGATGTTTGCGAATAGCAATGATTCAAAAATGTTAACTTGGCATGAAACTGGAAGAATAAATGATGGGAAGCTAAGACACCCGGCAGATGGTATGCAATGGAAATCGTTCGACGCTAAGTATCCTGATTTCGGCATTGAACCTAGAAACTTACGTCTAGCGCTGTCCACTGATGGAATGAACCCACATGGAAACATGAGTACCCAACATAGTACTTGGCCAGTAGTGTTGGCAATATACAACTTACCTCCATATGTGTGCATGAAAAGAAAGTACTTGATGTTGTCGTTGTTAATTTCCGGCCCTAAACAACCTGGAAATAATATAGATGTCTATTTGGAACCTCTTTTAGATGATTTGCGAATTTTGTGGGATAGTGGGATAGAAGTATTTGATGCATATAGGAATGAAACTTTCAATTTGAGAGCGATGTTATTGTGTACAATAACCGACTATCCGGCTTATGGCGACCTTTCTGGGCATACGGTGCATGGGAAAGAGGCATGTCCATTGTGTGGGGAGGATATCGAGTCTGAATACTTGAAGTGTTCTCATAAGTATGTGTATTTGGGAAATAGGAGGGGCTTGGATCCTGACCATTGTTATCGCAAGCAGCAGAAAGCATTTAATGGACGTCAAGAACATCGTCAACCTCCTAGAATTTTGAGTGGGCATGAAGTTTATCAGAAAGTAAAGCATATAGAGATAAAATATGGGAAGAAGAACGGCTCTAAATTGTCTACTCGTGGGTATAAGAAAAGATCCATATTTTTTGATAAACTTCCATATTGGCCTGACCTGGAGGTCAGGCATTGCCTCGATTTCATGCACATTGAGAAAAATGTCTGTGATAATATTATCAATACCCTCCTGAATGTTCCCGGTAAAACAAAGGATAACGCCGCAGCTAGGGAAGATATGCAAATGATGGGTATTAGGCTAGAGTTGGCACCACAGAAGAGAGGTAATGGTACATTTTTACCGCCAGCAGCTTATACCCTTTCACGGAATGAGAAAAAAGAGTTTTGTGCATGCTTGAATGGAATTAAAGTGCCACATGGTTATTCGTCCAACATCAAAAGCCTTGTGTCGATGCAAGATCTAAAACTCACCGGGTTAAAGTCACATGATTGCCACACTTTGATGCAACAATTACTATCCGTGGCTATTCGCTCCATTTTACCTGAAAAGGTACGATATGCTATTACCAGATTCTGTCTCTTCTTCCAGTCCATATGCGATAAAGTCATCGATCCCGATGATGCGGATTCATTGCAGGACCTCGTTGTCACCTCTCTTTGTCATTTTGAAATGTATTTTCCACCCTCTTTCTTCACTATCATGATTCACCTGACCACTCACTTGGTTAGGGAGATTTTGTACCTTGGGCCCGTGTACTTGAGATACCAGTATCCTTTCGAAAGATTGATGAAAGTCTACAAGGACTATACATCTAATCGGTATCGTCCAGAAGGTTGTATTGCTGAACGTGCTATATTAGACGAAGCTCTTGCATATTGTTACGCTCATCTCTCTCCTGAGGAGTTAATTGGCGTTCCAAAGAATCGTCATAGTGACTGGATGACCGGAAAAGGTATTAGGGGCCGGGTTGAAAAAATTGTGTCACGTGACATGTTACATTTAGCACATACGTATGTGCTAAACAACGAAGATGAGGTGCAACCTTATATTGAACAACACAAAGATGAGCTCAAATACGATCACCCAAACAAGAGCGAGATGTGGATTGCAAACGAGCATAAGAAGACATTTGGAGAGTGGTTTAGGAATGTTGTCTTGGAGTATAAGAATTTGTATGGTGATGACATCTCTCCTAGGTTACTACGTCTTGGGTTAGGTCCAAATGCCAGGGCCACTTTTTTCAGCGGTTTTGCTATTAATGGTTATACTTTTTACACCCGCGAGCAAGATGAGTTGAGCACAATGCAAAATAGTGGTGTGAGTTCTGAATTTGAGGCAATGCACTTTGCTACTTCAAAAGATAAAAACCCTATTTGGGGAAAATGCCTTTATTATGGTGTTATTCAAGAAATATTGGTATTAGATTACATTGATTTCACAATACCTCTGTTTCGATGTAACTGGGTTGATAACAACAACAATTGTGTTCGAAAGGATAAAATGGGATTTACGTTGGTCAATTTGGATAAGGTTGGCAATAATAAGGATGATCCTTTCATAATGGCATCCCAAGCTAAACAAGTGTTCTATATCACCGATCCTATGGATAAGAAGTGGTCTGTTGTACTATCTATAAGGAGTAGACGGGGTGCACCCGATAATGGTGGGGATAATGATCAGGATGTCGTGTTTGAGGGAATGGATCACTCTTCCACTGTATCTTATTTCGACAATGTTGACACTGATCATGATAACATTGAAAGCATCTATATGCGTGATGATCATGGTGAAGGTATTTGGGTTAACGAAGAAACTATGTCGGGCAAGAAACGTCCCCGATCCTGAGGTGGTATTGTCTTTAGTTTTTGTTAGCTTTGGTCATTGTTGAAGATTCCCAAATTATTTAGCTTTTGGTCATTCATTATACAGTCTCCATGTTTTGGTTTCTGCTGATATTGCAGTGTATAGTGCTTATGATATTGCTGTCTTTGTTGGTTTCTGCTGATTATTATTGCAGTGTATAGTACTTATGATATTGCTGTCTCTTATAATTATAATTAAAAAAAAAATAAAGTAAGCAACAACAACGGTTGTTGTAAATATACCCGTTGTGGTTAGTAATAACAACGGTTATTAATCACAAACCGTTGTCATAGTGTTTACTAATTACAACGGGTATGATACTATAACCGTAGTCATTACTCTATCACAACGGTTTGTTTATGATAACCGTTGTCAATATTTGTAGATAGGAAACACACACTAATAATACGACTGTACTGCAACACAAAAACTCTATCACAAAGATCTATTAAAGGAAATGATCATTTTTCTGTCATCATCTCCCTTATTATTTTTTAATTTGTGAATTTGTGAACTATTTCTTGAATTTGTGAATGTCATTTCCTGAATGTCGTTTATGTTTTTCACCAATTCAATGTCGTTTATTATTAGCAAATTTGTTAATGTCATTTCCTGAATGTCATTCAATTCTAATTTTGCTTTATCGATTGAATAGCTTTGAATTGAATTAGTTTAATTACTTCTAAACTTAAGTCAAAAAACAAATTAACTTATCAACATTAATATTATTAAATAATAAGTTCAAACGGCGCCACACACAAATGGCGCCAAAACAACAACAACCAAACAACCAAACAACTACAACCAAACAACAACAACAAATTAAATTGAGTCCGGGTAAATCTCCCGGATAGCTGCCACCACTAGAGCATATGCATCAATCGGGTCAGCCTCGGCCAGAGCCAACCCTTCCCACTGCTCTACCTGGGTCACTTCAACGAGGTCGACCCCATTTGGCCAACAGTAACGGTCATGTTCGGAAGCCACCCATAGATATGGCCCAGGCTGGTGGTCCGTGCTCTCAATAAAATCTTTTCGCCCATGCCCGGCCTTGTCAAACATTCTTGCCAGTTTGAATGCGGACGCACGATGAGCATCCGACATCCCAAACTCGAAAACGAGTTCCCCTGTAAAGTGCCTGCGATGATAATTTGGCCACATCTTCCTGATTAAATAGCCATTTCGAATAAGCGTATCACGGAGTTTTTTGTAACTTTTACACACAACGTAGCCACCCTCAATATGACAAGGCATTTCTTTCATGATGCAAGCATATGGTTTAGTAAAAGTTCCAGACATTTTGTATGGTTGATGTTAGTATTGAGGCTGGGAAATTTTGTATGGTTTAGCAAATATGATATTGATTAGAGTTGGGAATTTTGTATGTGGTTGATAACCTGCTTGTATTGAGGCTGTATTTATAGAGAGTTATTTATTGGAGTTATTTATTCACATGCATGCATTGGTTCACATGAAGGCATTGATTCACATGCATGCATTGGTTCCCAAAACGACTATACATTCACATGCATGCAGTACGTTATTGATTGAGTAAATGTGTGAATATGCAGTCAATGCATTTACTGCAATGTGCAGTCAATGCATTTACTGCAATGTGCAGTAACCCTATCACAACGGTTGTGGTAACGAAAACCGTTGTGGTTAGTAATAACAACGGGTTTTTGTACCAATAACCGTTGTTATTGCGTAATAACAACGGGTTTTTGTACCAATAACCGTTGTTATTGCTCAATATTATTATTTTTAATTAAAAGATATTGCAGTCCAAACCCGTGAATAAACAACAGCAGAACCAACATTGATTAAAGCATCCATTGAACATCATCAATGGCAGCATAACCCCTCTATAAATACAGCCTCAAAACCCCTCCTTTAAATATTACATAACTACCCTAAAATTAATATCATCAATGGCAGCAGTTAACCTTCCCAACGATGAAACGACCCTTACAAAATTGATTGCAGATGAGGAGGAGGCTCTTGCCGTAGTTCCCGCTGATCATCACCCATTGATTAAAGGATCCATTGAACATCGAAGGGATTATTGGATTAAGAGGCGTGAAGCAGTCCGACTTGTCAACCAAGCGTCGTCATCATCATCGTCCTCTGTCTACCCACGTCGGCCTTATACTCGGAGGTTGGATGCCGCAAGAGATATGTTGAGCTGTACCCGTCCTACCTTATCTCCACATGCAAGACGTGTACTTGCAGGCATTGAATCTGTTATTGCAAAATACGAGGTTAATGATCCGGAAGTCATCAGTATCATCAATATTGTTCCGGATTGTTGGTGGCAGTGTGAGAAAAGCTTTTTACACTTAACCGGAATTGTTCCGGATTATTTAACATCTTTATTTATTTGATGTCGGATGAATGTAATGTACTTTATTATAAAATCTAGGTTATTCCTAATGAAATCAATGAGAAAGAATGTTGTTTAAAGTGTTTGAATTGATGTTCAATATTTTGATGTATTATTAGAAGTATATAAAAAAGGGTTTAGGGTTTAGGGTTTAGGGTTTAGGGTTTAGGGTTTAGGGTTTAGGGTTATTTTGAAGTAACACACGTATACTAATAATGATACTTAATAATTAAAAGTGATCCGACCCGAAAATGATACTTAATAATCATCACGCGGATAATAAATAATGATTTCTATCGAATTAAATAAAATAACCCGATACTAGCGAGCTAATTAATTTTGGGTCGGACAGTTTCAGGTTTGTGATGCAAAAACGGCCCGTTTATTAGCGTACTTGAATTGGATGAACGAAGTCGATCGACCCCAGGCCATATATATATATATATATATATATATATATATATATATATCATTATTATTTAATTTGGGAAACATTGACGTACGTGTATATATAATACTTAGCTTGCTTACTTGAATTGCATGTATGTGCATTGATGAATCTGTTATTATTGCAAATTGTACTACGAGCGTCGTTAATTAGAGATCCGGAAGTCATCATCATTTAATTATTATATATATATATATATATATATATATCATCATCAATAAGTAGTACATATATATATACGAGGTAATTAATAATGACACGTGCCCCCGACCCTGCCCAAAAGCGATCGACCCGAATTGAAGTGCGTAGCTATTACGTACGCTTGCTCTGATCTAGAAAGTGGATTGCCCGATCCGTAACTGCTGGCCTGGCCACCCGATCGATTATTTTCAGGTTAACTAGTGATGCATGATAATTATAATAACCAGTTCCTTAATTAAAAAGAAAATGACCCGATTCGAGGTAATTGAATCAAAAACTAACAATAATTAATAACTAACCCGATCGATAAAGTTATTAATTACAAACCCGCCGAATCTAACCCGATTGGAATTGATTCCCAGGCCAAACCCGATCCGAGCTAATAATTAAACGTAATTTACGCCTATAATATAAAATTTAGAGCAAAGTAAAATAAATTAAATTAAATTTAGAGCAAAGTTAAATAAATTAATTTAGAGCAAAGTTAATGAATTTATTTCGTTCCTCAAATTTTAATACCGCGCGCGCGTATCTGAAAAATTAAAAAAAATATACATAATCTATAAAAACGGTGTTTTAGAATTTCACCGTTGTTATTACTTTCAACAACGGGTTATAATAAATAAACCGTTGTCTTAGTGTTATTACTTTCTACAACGGGTGTGATTTAACCGTTGTCATTACTCTATAACAACGGTGGTTTGTAGGATAACCGTTGTCAATAGTTTCTCTTAATAAACCCTTTATTTTCTCTTAATAAAAAATAATTTACAATCCTATAGAGTAAATTTTACACACGTACATTATCATCATCATCCTCCTCGTTTACAATCATCCTCGTTTACAACACAAATCTTTTTGTTTAGTATCATCATCATCCTCCTCGTCCTCGTGATCATCATCCTGTTCTCTTTATCATCACCCTGTTCTCATTTTCTTTATCAGGTAATTTTTGTGTTTCGTCTTTAGGGTTTTAAGTTTGAAGTTCATCTTTTTGTTTTCATTTTCTATTTATCGTTCTCTTTATCATTTAGTTTCATTCCTTTCTAAGTTTTTAGAGTTTTAGAATCTCTGCATGACTCTTTATTTGTTC